>SKCR01008928.1:0-77870 GCA_019454045.1 Zanthoxylum bungeanum | reverse complement strand
GCCTAGCTCAAAGAGAAAAAGGCTACATGTAACTACGATTTACTTGTTATCCAAATCCTATTAGTGGAGGATGACAAATCCACATGGATTGTTGATCTGGAGACACTAACCATGTTTGTTATTCTTTGTAGCTACTTGACTCATGGAGGAACCTTGCTGAAGGTGACTAAACTCTGAGGGTTGGGACATTGAATGACATTTTAGTAAGAACAATGTGAGTTTCCAGTTTAAATTTTATGAATAATAGTTATTTAAATTTGAATAATTTGTTATTCATTCCTGGTTTTCACATGAATTTGATTTTGTTTCCAAACTTTTGGATGATGATTTTTCAGTTTCTATTAATAGTAATTTGGTTATTATTGGTAGAAATGGATTAACCATATGCACATAAAACTCAAAAAATAACATGTCTATGTTAAAACCGTTAACATATAGGTCACTGCTCAACACTGAAATATTTAATGTTGAGAAACCTAAAACAAAACGGCAAAAGATTTCTCACGATGACATATATCCGTGGCATCTTAGACTTGGTCATATCATCCTTCACCAGATAGATATGTTGATAAAGAACATAGCCTTAAACCAGTTAAAGCTCGAAACTTTACCAGTCTGCGAATCATGTTTAGAAGGAAAGATAACAAATAAACTTTTTATTGGAAATGGTATAAGAGTTAGTCAACCACTTGAGCTAATTCATTCAGACATTTGCGGACCATTGAATGTAAGAGCTCGAGGTGGTTATGAATACTTAGTCACATTTATTGATGATTATTCAAGATATATATATATATATATATGTTTACCTAATGCAGCACAAGTCATATACTTTTGAAAGGTTCAAAGAGTATCGTGCTGAAGTTGAGAATCAGTTAGGTAATACAATCAAAAATCTACGATCGGATCATGAAGGAGAATACCTTGACAAAGATTTTGAGGAATTCTTAGTTGAGCATAGGATAATATCCCAGCTCACAACACCTGGAACACCACAGTAAAATGGTGTTGCAGAGAGGAGAAATCGGACCCTACTAGACATGATAAGATCAATGTTTAGTTATAGCTCACTACCTAGTTCGTTCTGGGGGTATGCATTGCAAACATCAATGTATATCCTTAATGTAATTCCATCTAAGTCTATTCCTAAGACTCCATTAGAGTTGTGGAGTGGTCGTAAAACTAGTTTATGACATTTCCCTATATTGGGGTGTCCAACACATGTGCTAAAGAATACGACTACTAAGTTGGAGCCACGTTCACAAGTGTGCCTATTTATAGGCTATCCTAGGGAAACTAAGGGTGGATTCTTTTATAGCCTTGAAGATAACAAAGTGGTTGTATCGACAAATGCCATGTTTCTAGAGGAGGACTATATGAGAGAGATCAAACCTCGTAGTAAGGTGTTACTCGAGGAGTTACTTACTGGTTCGACCAGCGTGCCATTGCCAACAACATTTGACAAACACATAGCACATTTGACATCTGAGCATCAGATGTAAATTGTCAGATGATCTTCCACCTAGACGTAAAGAAGAGTTGTGTAATAACCTGATCGCTATCTAGGAGTTGGAGAGGCATAAGTTATCGCTTCCAATTTTGGTGTAGATGATCTATTAACATATCGTAATACAGTGGATGATTTTGACAAGAAGGAATGGCTCAAAGCCATGAACCTCGAGATGGAGTCTATGTACTCCAACTCAGTCTGGGAACTTATGGACCAACCTGTTGGGGGTAAAACTCATAGGTTGCAAGTGGATCTACAAGAGAAAGAAGGGAGCAGATGGGAAGGTAAAGACCTTCAAGGCTAGGCTAGTGGCCAAGGGTTATACTTAGAAAGAGGGAGTTGACTATGAGGAAACTTTCTCACCAGTAGCCATGCTCAAATCCATCCACACTCTGATGTCCATTGCCGCATATTATAACTATGAGATTTGGCAAATGGACGTCAAGACTGCATTCTTGAATGGCAATCTTGATGAGTGTATCTATATGGTACAACAAGAGGGGTTCATAACCCATGGTCAAGAGCAAAAGGTTTGCAATCTACAAAGGTCCATTTATGGACTCAAGCAAACATCTCAATCTTGAAACATAAGATTTGATACCACGATCAAGTCTTATGATTTTGAGTAGAATATTGATGAGCCATATGTATACAAGCGCATCATTGACGGGAATATGGTTTTTCTTATTTTATAAGTCGATGATATTTTACTCATTAGGAATGATGTAAAGATATTATCGGACGTGAAAACCTGGCTAGCTAACCAATTCCAAATGTAAGATTTGGGAGAGGCCAGTTATATTCTTGGGATCCAGATACTTTAGGATCGCAAGAAATGACTGTTAGCTATGTCTCACGCATCCTACATTGAAAAGATCCTTGTGCGATTTGAGATGCAGAATTCAAAGAAAGGCAATTTGCCTTATCGACATGGAATTCATTTTTCAAAGGAACAGTCTCCTAAGACACCTCAGGGAATTGAGGAAATGAGACATATCCCATATGCCTCACCAGTTGGTAGTCTCATGTATGCTATGTTATGCACGAGATCAGACATCTATTTTACAGTGGGAGTAGTCAGTAGGTTTCAGTCTAACCCAAGATTGGATCGTTAGGTGGCTGTGAAACACATTCTCAAGTATCTTAATAGAACAAGAGATTATATGCTTGTATATTCCAGAGAGGATATGATCCTAAGGGGATATACAGATTCTTATTTTAAGACGGATGTTGATTCTAGGAAATCAACCTCTAGATCAGTGTTTACCCTAAGTGGTGGGGCTATAATATGGCTGAGTAAAAAGCAATCTTATATTGCTGACTCCACCATGGAGATTGAGTATGTAGCAGCTTGCGAGGCAGCTAAGGAAGTAGTCTGGCTCCGTAGGTTCTTGGGAGATCTGGAAGTTATTCCACAAATTGATAAACCACTCACACTTTATTGCAATAATAGTGGTGCAGTGGCAAATTCAAAGGAACCAAGTAGCCACAATAGAGGAAAGCATATAGAGAGGAAATATCATCTCATCAGGGAGATAGTGCATAGATGAGTCGTTTCTGTCATAAAGATTGCATCCAAGGGAACCTGGCTGATCCGTTTACAAAGACCTTGTCGGCTAAAATGTTTGAAGGTCACATAGATGGTTTATGATTACGTGACATGTCTCATTTGTTCTAGTGCAAGTGGGAGATTGTTGGGATATATGCTATAGAGTTTCATATAATGTAAACAATATTATATTTTATGAAATAAAATGATGCATCTGTAGGACACAGAAATCGATGATGCTGTTCCGAGCTCGCGGCCCGGTCGAGAGTACAGAGTAGCCCGCGGGGGACTAAACCAGAGAAATAAAATGAAGTCGCCACCCCTGTGTGAACTGAGAAGAAATGATTTAAGGCCGCACTCACCCCTCGCAAGGGAAGACTTCAAACCGTTGGGTTCAAAATGGTCCCTTACTTATGCCTATTGTAATGAACGGATTTAAGCGATAATATAACCAAGTCTACGCAACATACATACGCAAGAATAACCTACATCTAGGTTCGCATACAACCTATATCTAAGTTCACATACAACCTATATATAACTTCGCATACAACCTATATCTAAGTTTGCATGCATAAAAGTAAATCGACCATAACGGTAAGCACACAATTTCATGAACACATACGTGAACATTTCCTCAAGCGGTATGTGGAGTTATATCCCATGTACAGACCGCACTACTGTCCATTCGGATTCAGCTACGGAATTTACGTCTGGGTTTCCATCCGATATACCACGAGAGGCAACATTCAATTACTAACCCAATATTGGCATACATGAAACATGATAATGCATATAACCATAAATAACCAAAGAGAGAAACATGCGAAACAATGAAGAAATATAAATAACATAAAATAAATACAGAACAATGAAAAAAATAATAAACATAAATTAAATGCGAAATAATAAAAGACTAATAATACGAAATAAATGCGGAATAATAAATATGTGACAAAAGAATTTGGCCGTTTTCAATGTAGGACTTCGCATGCCCGGTTGAACGTATTCCACGTTCAACCAAGCATCCCGTGTTCGAGATAATAAAAAAAATACAACAAAGGGTGCCCTCAGGTCTTACCTTTTAAGTCACTTCTCGGGAGTGTGTTGGGACATTGCCGGAAGGGTTAACATTTCCGTTATTTTTCTGGTTCGCTGGTTCACTATTTTTGCTCGCTGTTTTCTCTGTGTTCTTCACTATTTTGGATGATTTTTGCTACTGTTTCAGGTGGTTGTTTATGGGGCTGTTTTGGGTTATTTTGAGATTGTTTTAGGGACTATTTGAGGGCTATTTTCTGGACTAATTTAGGGTATGTTTGTTCACTATTTTTGTTGGTTTCTGGTTCGGTTTCACGTTGGGTTTCTGGTTGAGTTGCACGTTGGGTTTTTGGTCGGCTGTTTGAAGAGATTAATATGTTCAGTGTGTGAAAGGCAGTTAACGCGTGGACTGTGTGTGTCCGTTTGTACTATGGAGGGTGAGTGGCGTGAGGTTGTGAGTTAATACGTTGATTTTGTGCTACTGAAGGCTTCACGTGCTCGATGTGGGATTGAGAGGTGATGATGATGAGGAGAGTGGTGAATGGTGTTTGTTACGTGAAGGTAGTGTGCTGTCGGTTTGCTATCTATTTGGTCGATGTGGGAGTCTAGGTTTTGTGTCTGTTTATGGTTTGCTTTATGTGGCCTGTGAGTTGGGTCGGTTAAGGGCTGCTGAGGGCTTCACATGTTCGGCTGCATGGAGAAGGGGCGTTCGGTGGATTGAAGGCTGATTGGCTTAAGGGATTGCGAGTGATGTGTGCTTTGTGAGGGACATACGAGTGAGTGAATCAACCATGTGCTGGTGGCGTGTGTGGGTTTTTAGTAAGAGACGTGAGGTGGGGCTGCGAAGTGTGTTTACGTGAAGGATGATGGAGAGTCAGAGCTGCTATTAGGGTTTATCCTTTTGGTTTCTGTTATGGCCGTGAAAGGAGAGATGAGAGGTCGTGAACTGTTTGGTTGATTTGTAGAGGGGCGTGAGCAGTTTTTGGGTTTCTTATCTTTTGGTTATGGCCGTATATGGAGAGAGGGGGAGCTGAGAGTTGAGAGGCTATTTAGGGTTTTCTGAAAGGAGAGAGGTGAGAAGGGAAGGTTTTGTTTTGTTTTTGTGTTTGGGCGTGAGTGCTGGCTGAGTATGGTGTTGCGTGAATGGGATGAGGTTTGTTTTACGTGAGGGTTTGCTGCATGGTCAGTGGGCTTGGAAGAGAGAGAGAAGCAGGTGGCCGAGTGGTTGATTGTTATGGTTGATTGTTTTTGTGTGTTGTGTCGTGAGAGTCTCTAGGGAAGAGATGTGGTGGTTATGTCTCTTTTTATAGGTGAGGGTTAGGGTTGTCCTTATTTGGGTAGGAAAGAAAACATGCAATTTTGGGAAAGATCTTTTAATTAGTGTGCTACAAGGAAAAGATCCATTGAATTAGGAAGGTGATTTGTTTTATTTTAGGAAAGAGATTTATGGGATTTGATTTGATTTATTTAATTTAGGCATGTGATTTGATTTGATTTATTTAATTGGGAAGGTGATTTGATTTGGATTTTAACATGTGTTTAATGTGTTGGATATCTTTTGGATTGGTTTGGTGGGCTTGGGCGTGTGGAGCTTTATTCCTTGGTGGGCTTGGGCGTGTGGTTGGTGGTGTGTGGGTTTGGATGTGTAGCTTGGTGTAGGTTGCGGGGGGTTTTGGGCCGAGGATAAATTTTAAAATAGAGATCCAATGAGCGAACCCGAGGGTAAGCAAATGAATTAAATCCAACAAGGTATTGATTTTTGAATTTCCCATTCCGACGTCCGCTTCCTGTGACTTCCGCAACTTATCGGGTAGTGCCTCCATACGAGGCTCATCATCGGGACTTATGTGCAAAAATACAGCACCTACAGTCGCCCCCACTTTGATGGGACTTGTTCAGTTCGTGAAAATTACAATCCTATCAAAGTTATGCAATGCATTTTTATTTACCTGGCTCGCCAGCTGCTGCCTGACTTGCCTGTTGCTTCGAACTGAGTTGATCTGGTAGTGAGGTGCTGCGACCCCTGAGGTTCATCCCTGCAAGATGTTGCGTGTAGGCACTGCATTTTTGCATATAAGTCCCGATGATGAGTCTCGTATGGAGACACTACCTCTTGAATTATGGAAGCCACGGGAAACGGGCGTCGGAAGGGAAGAGTCAAGAATTGACACATTGTTGGATTTAATTCGCTGGAGTAGCTGCGGGTTCGCTTGTTGGACCTCTGTTTTGAAACACCATCCTTAGGCAAAAACCAAAACCACACGCCCATTAAAGCACAATCCAAATAATACAAAATTTTTAAAATACATGTCACAAATTAAATCAAATCAAATTAAATTAAATCAAATTAAATTAAAAAAAATCACCTTCCTAATTTAAATAAATAACATGCCTAAATTAAATAAATCTAAATAATTCACCTTCCTAAATAAACTAAATCATATCTTTAACTAAAGAAGAATAAATCAAATTAAATCAAATCACTTCCCTAATTAAAAGATTTCCTTATCCCATACTAATTTAAAAAAGATATCCCGTTAATACACAAATCCTTCTCATTTTCAAACAAGGAATCCCCCCTCCCTTTGCCTATAAAAAGAACCCTTAACCCAACCTTTCAAACCCTAGCACATACACATAATTCACACAAGAAATAAGAGAGCTCATTCACACAAGATACACACCAGCCTCACCGCACGTACAAAACCATCGCACACACAAACCTTCACTGCCGCCAATCTCCTTCACACACAAAGCCACTCATCCCTCACAAACGGCCACCCTTAGGCGCACCATTCAACCTTCACGCCAACTGCCATTCAACGCACTCACAAAGCCTTAGGCGCACCATTCAACCTTCATGCCAACTGCCGTTCAACACTTACGCTAACACACCTTAAGCGCACCACTCACCTTCACGCCAATTACTTTAAGCGTACCATTCAAACTGCCCCTCACCCCACTTCACCTATTCACGCTAAAACCCTCCACGTTTTGCCCACATCTCACGCACAAACTAACCCTCAACTTCCCTCCAAATTAACCTTAAACTCCACGCCACAACACCACAAATTCAGCCCTGTCCAGCCTCATATTTCACGCCCAGTTCAGCCGTATAAACCATCAAGTTACCTACCCCGAAAACTGCCCCAAACAGTGACGAAAACTACCCCCTAACACACCTCCAATATCGCCAAAACAGTCCCCGAATTAACCCAAAATAGTGACCAAAAAATACCATTAAAACAGCAGTGAAACGGAGTAAAAACATCAATCCAAACAACGAAACAGCGAGGAAAAATGTTGGATTAGTGAACCAGAAAAGTTGCGGAACATCAACCCTTCCGACGGCTGTGTAACTCCCTTTTGTGAGACGAAAATGAGGTTAGACCTGAGGGCACCCTTTTATTTATTATCTTTCGTTTATTTTGTTTATTTTAAAAATATTATCGCATGAGAGTCGTTTGAGGTATGATGTGATTGTTGGATGAGCGGAATATGTGTTCCATTTTATGGTATATAGGATGGAAATCCGGACGTAAATTCCGTAGCCGAATCCGAATGGACTGTAGTGCGGTTTGTACTCGGGATAAAATGCCACGTACCACTTAAGAGACACCTATTTCGTCTCATCCAAACTTGTATTTGAGCATGTTATAGTCCGTAGATTATTTATTTGTTATTTAAGCATGAGTTAGCCTAGTTTATTATTTATTTTTCAAAGCATGATTACGTTATTTTATGCATGATATTTTGTTTAGTTTAAGATTATGTTTAAATAGTTATTTGTTTATTTTGGTTTAATTGCTCAATGTGCTCATTGTGTGTTTTCCGTTTAAAGACTTATTTTCGAGCATGCAAACTTAGATTATGAGTTATTTTGATGAATGCATATTAGACCTAAGTGACCCTTGAGCATACATGTTGAGTAGATTCGGTTAGTTTATTGCACAAATCATATCATCATAAGTGACATAAGTAAGAGACCATTCCAAACCCCACAGTTTGAGGTCTTCCCTTGCGAGGGGTGAGTGCGGCCTTAAATCATATTTTCCCGGTTCACACTGGGTGGCGACTCCATGTTATTTCTCCGGTTTAGTTCCCCCGCGGACTATTTCGTACTCCCAACTAGGCCGCGAGCCTAGAACAGCGTCGTCAAGTTCTGTGTCCTACACTGCGATCTCTAGGAATCACTACCAAACTGAATTGATAAGAGTTGGTCCCCTTCCGAACCTTGCTCCATTTCCGGAGTGCCATTCCGGCATGCTAAACCTCATTTCCGAGGCGTCGCGGTTGTGATAGTTGTCCATTTCCGTACCGTGCTCCATTTCCGGAGTACCATTTCCGGCATGCTAAACCTCATTTTCGAGGCGTCACTAATGTGATGGTGGTCCATTTCCGAACCGTGATCCATTTCCGGAGTGCCATTTCCGGCATGCTAAACCTCATTTCCGAGGCGTCTTTGATGTCATAGTGGTCCATTTCCGAACCGTGCTCCATTTCCGGAGTGCAATTTCTGGCATGCTAAACCTCATTTCCGAGGCGTCACTGATGTGATAGTGGTCCATTTCTGGAGTGCCATTTCCGGCTTCCTAAACCTCATTTCTGAGACGTCGTTGATGTGATAGTGGTCCATTTCCGAACCGTGCTCCATTTCTGGAGTGCCATTTCCGGCATGCTAAACCTCATTTCTGAGACGTCGCTGATGTGATAGTGGTCCATTTCCGAACCGTTACTGTGAGGTGGTCACCGTTACTGTGAGGTGGTCCATTCCCGAACCGTTACTGTGAGGTGGTCCATTCCTGAACTGTTACTATGAGGTGGTCCATTCCCGAACCGTTATTGTGAAGTGGTCCATTCCCGAACCATTACTATGAGGTGGTCCATTCCCGAACCGTTACTGTGAGGTGGTCCATTCCCGAACCGTTTCTGTGAGGTGGTCCATTCCCGAACCTTTACTGTATGAGGCGTTCCATTCGGGAACCGTTACTGTGTGAGGTGGTCCATTCCCGAACCGTTACTGTATGAGGTTGTCCATTCCCGAACCATTACTGTGAGGTGGTCCATTCCCGAACCGTTACTGTATGAGGTGGTCCATTCTTGAACCGTTACTGTGAGGTGATCCATTCCCGAACCGTTACTGTGAAATGGTCCATTCCCGAACCGTTACTGTAAGGTGGTCCATTCTCGAACCGTTACTGTGAGGTGGTCCATTCCCGAACCTGTGAGGTGGTCCATTCCCGAATCGTTACTGTGAGGTGGTCCATTCCCGAATCGTTACTGGGAGGTGGTCCATTCCCGAACCGTTACTGTGAGGTGGTCCATTCCCGAACCGTTACTATGAGGTGGTCCATTCCCGAACCGTTACTATGAGGTGTAACATTCCCGAACCGTTACTTTGAGGTGGTCCATTCCCGAACCGTTACTGTGAGGTGGTCCATTCCCGAACTGTTACTGTGAGGTGGTCCATTCCCGAACTGTTACTGTGAGGTGGTCAATTCCCGAACCGTTACTATAAGGTGGTCCATTCCCGAACCGTTATTGTGAGGTGGTCCATTCCCGAACCGTTACTGTGAGGTGGTCCATTCCCGAACCGTTACCATGAGATGGTCCATTCCCAAACCGTTACTGTGAGGTGGTCCATTCCCGAACGGTTACTGTGAGGTGGTCCATTCCCAACCGTTACTGTGAAATGGTCCATTCCCGAACCGTTACTGTGAGGTGGTCCATTCCCGAACCTTTACTGTGAGGTGGTCCATTCCCGAACCGTTACTGTGAGGTGGTCCATTCCCAACCGTTACTATGAGGTGGTCCATTCCCGAACCGTTACTGTGAGGTGGCCCATTCCGGAACGGTTATTATGAGGTGGTCCATTCCCGAACCGTTACTTTGAGGTGGTCCATTCCCGAACCGTTACTGAATGAAGTGGTCCATTCCCGAACTGTTACTATAAGGTGGTCCATTCCCGAACCGTTACTGTGAGGTGGTCCATTCCCGAACCGTTACCGAATGAGGTGGTCCATTCCCGAACCATTACTGTATGAGGTGGTCCATTCCCAAACCGTTACTGTGTGAGATGCTTCGATCTCCAAAATTCATTCTCGAAACTACTGATAATGTGGGCCTCGACCCTGGGAGCCATTCCTGAAATCGCTGACAACGTGGGCCTCGACCCTGGGATTCATTCCCGAAATTGCTGATAATGTGGGCCTCGACCTTGGGATTCATTCCCAAATTTGCTGGTAGCGTGGGCTTCGACCCTGGGATTCATTCCCGAAATCGCTGACAATGTGGGCCTCGAACCTGTGATTCATTCCTGAAATTGCTGATAATGTGGGCCTCGACCCTGAGATTCATTCTCGAAAATGCTGGTAGTGTGGGCCTCGACCCTAAGATTCATTCCCGAAGACTGCTTGTCTTTGCCACCTTTTCCTTTTCTTCAAAACCCGCGAACAAAAACAAAACTAAAAAATACGTGTATGTGACGTGAATGCATGTATGCATGGATGTATTTCCTATTCCGATGGGTTAGTCGTTCCTTGTGCTTCTCGGTGCCTCTTGCCTATAAAAATATTTAGTCGCCCCATGGGACTTTTTCTGTTTCCTTCTGCCAGTGCTTTTCTGGTGATTGGTCAGTCCTCTTTATTCTCATTTGCTCAAGTTCTCGTTGTGTCCCTTATTTACTGGGTGTTAGACTGGTCGCCCCTAGTCTTGATTTAGCTTTCTGCTCTCTACTACTTGTATTAGGTCAAGGTGGACCACATGATATGGCATTCTACATCATCATATTATATCACATGCTACGAAATAGTCCCAATAGTTACACATATTATTGCCCTCAAGGAATGCCCAGTATTGAAACCAGAGAACCTTCAAAACATTCAACGCAACTCAAATCCAAGTCTTTGAATAAATGATCTAAGCCAGACTCAAAGTGTGTGTGTGCAAATGTTCCTTTGCAGATTCTTCCCCAGGTAAGCCACTCAATGGTTTCGTCAAAAAATGGGATCGATGGGTCAAACCAACCTAGATGTCTCAATTATGCCTGCAGTTGCTTTTCTATGCTCAATATGGTATGGTTTTATTTCACTTTTGTCTTTTTCTTTTTTCTTTTCATTGTGAAATTTCTTTCTCAACACATCTACCTTTTAAGGTAGCATTTCTCCTCATGGTGGTCCTAATACTCGCCCATTGGTAGCTTCACGCTTATCGATTATAGGTGGTTTAATTCTTTTCTTTAGAGACTTTTCTTTTATTTTCAACCATACCACACATCATAACACAAGCAAATCATGATAGACATTTAGGCAAACGGTCATTCACCGACCTACAAGTTCTTCAACTAGTCACTTTGCTAACTTCTCAGGTTTTCACTCCTAAGAACCATAATCAAGTGCTTACGAGTCTAACATAGATCAATTACTCAAAGTATCAGATAAAAGCACATCAAGAGTTTATCGTTTCTAAGATTTCACCATAAAGCAAACCATTTCATCATCGGACTTATGCCAAACTATTAAGGACTAGAATCAAACAATTTTTCTTTTTATCTTTTTTTTTGCCGAATGCCCCCCCAATGGTCTTTATATTATTGCCATAAAGCTTTTTGTTTCTCGGCTTCTTTTTCCCAATATCCATGTTTGTTAAACTCTTCTTGACAAATCTTTCTTTCTCTCTAACCCAACGGATATCTATGATGGCTTTTAAGACGCAGGGTTAATATGATCCGTGTATGCATGAGATGCATACGATGTATGAGATATAAAATGCATGTGGTCATCAAAAGCATAAAGGGGCAACTTCTATAGGATTTATGACTTGGTTCATATGCGGGCTTATAAAAGTATAGACAAAGGCTCACGCCGGCGAAGGATTGCCCAAAACTAGGTCTCCTCACTCAAGGGTTCGAACGACCAAGTGATCGCACCCTTTTTTATACGCTAAGGTATGTGCCAACGAGTGATGATACACGACTGACTGTCAAATGGATTTCTTCTTGAAGATTCCCCGGAGGGAGGGTGGAGTGGACTCTCTTAAATACAGAAGCCTCTTAGGCTCTTATCGCCTTGGTGACAGGAATAAATAATAGGTCCTCCAAATTACTCCATCACGGTAAGCTTCGAGTAAATGATTATCTAGGTGCCTTCACAGCCTTTCCTTTCAGCCATAGAAATGTAGTGAATGAAGGGAGACACCAAACCATTACCTAGCTCTAAAAATGCCTTTGATTAAACCACTTCAACCCACGGTAGACACGGTTAACTAAAGCATAAATCACAAACATTACAAGACATTGTTTCGGGGCCGATTCTCTATCCCCAGTGGAGTCGCCAGACTGTAGGACACAGAAATTGGCGACGTTGTTCCAGGCTCACGGCCCGGTCAGGAGTACGGAGTAGCCAGCAGGGGACTAAACCGGAGAAATAAAATGAAGTCGCCACCCAGTGTGAACTGGGAAATGATTTAAGGCTGCACTCACCCCTCGCAAGGGAAGACCTCAAACCGTTGGGTTCAGAATGGTCCCTTACTTATGCCTCTTGTAATGAGCAGATTTAAGCGATAATATAACCAAGTCTACGCAACATATATAAGTAAGAATAACCTACATCTAGGTTTGCATACAACATATATCTTAGTTCGCATACAACCTATATCTAAGTTTGCATGTATAAAAGTAAATCGACATAACGGTAAGCACACAATTTCATGAACAAATGCGTGAACATTTCCTCAAGTGGTACGTGGTGTTGTATCCCATGTACAGACTGTTGAGTTTTTATATTAGGTCCCAAGATCATGAAATCAAGCATAAAATTCGCATGAATACATCAAAGGAATAAGGCGGAATTCATACTCACATTGAATGGTTTGATGCTCGGTTTGACCTCCAAAAACAGCAGGGACTGCTCGATGGGGGGCTGTTTTGATGCTCCAAAAATCGTCCATGGAAGACCACCATTGAAGCTCCAAGCTTCAAGCTTCAATAACAAATCCAAGCTCATAAATTCGTTTCCCTATCACCATAATATAACCCATGTGTGTGCTAGCACTACTCTTCTTCCTTTGCTTCTCACAAATTCGGTCAAACCAGAAAATTGGAGAACAAAAATGGCTCCAAGCCGTGAGATGAAGAAGAAGAAAAGAGAGGAAAAAATTAGTTCCCAAAACCGTGAACCACACTTGGTTGGAGAGATAGAAAAAAGCTTTTGTATATATATATTTTATTTACCAAGTAAATTAAATAAAAGATATACATTACTTTTTAATTCAAAAGTCAAAAGGCAAAAAGCCTATTAATGATTTCCAACATCTTTCACTATTCACATCAAGTCACTTTAATAAAGTGACAACATGTCATGTCACATCACTCAAAGTGACAAGTGATTTGACGATTGATGCGACTAGCGATTTGATGCTTGATTTGACTTGCATGCCGCACTCTAATTCGAAATGCGAATGCGCTCGCAAACAATCCCGGGCTCGGGTTCGCTAATTCCAAATTAACGAATTTTCCATCGCGTCGTAATTAAATGATTACGCCTAGCAAAATCACTATTCACGTCACTAACGAATTAATTCTAAATTAATTCGTTTGCTCAAATTAAAATCTAATTCTAATTCCGCGTCGAAATCCAATTTCACATAATATATCGAATATATTATTTTATCGATTAATTCCAAATTAATCGTTCTCTCTCTTTAATTAATATTTTATCCCAGATAAAATATCTCTGCAATTAGTCCTAGATTAATTTTCTCTCTCTTCTAATTAATCCCAAATTAATTAAAGTGCGAGTCATACATCATCGGTGAATCTTTGGGAAGCGACCATGAGATCCCCGGATATGTTGGCAGTAAATACGGTCGTCGGACTATCCGAACACGTAAGTACCTCGTACTACGTTTGTACCAATTTACAAGACAAGGTTGGCTTCTAGCAAAACATCATGCCTACCCAATTCTCCGGAAATATCCTTATAGGAATATGTGATCTATATCAAGCGTAGTATACCGAAGTATTGCGTATTTCTGTCCAGTATCGGATGTTCACGTGCAAGGCCTGGGGCTGGAATTGTGTCTGCCCCGTACGAAGCACATATCAGATGTCTGGTAACTAGTCTCTATAATCAGATATACATGACCTTGTCATAATATCCCGATAGCTAGTGCATTTAAGAGAACAAGTTCCGTATCCTACGTGACCATCATCTCCATATGACTGGAGTGACACTTCCGTCTTGACATCACACCCAATACACTACGATTCCCAATATACCCAGCATCGGCGTACACAGAACCGGTTAAAGCCCTGGACGACCTCAACTAAAGTATATTGATTGTCGTATGTATTAGCGGTGCAAGCCTCAGGTTAAGACCAAATACACCTACTCTGATTGCAGACTCCTATAGACACATAGTCATACTACCAATGGGATTCCGCGGGGGGTCTATCTAGAGCGAAGCTATTTCCCGTACCATCGGTGAAACACAACCTCATACTACACTTGCATGAGTATCCTATACCAAAATATATGAGAACTATGCCGTTGTGCCCTCACAAACGCGCACAAGTGTAATACTAGTCTTTTACGTATTTATCGATGTCCAATCTCGATAATACTCTGACTAGGGATATTTAACGATTTATCCTTCGTGGACTGATACTGTCTCATATCATTCTCTGTCCAGGAACAAATCATAGGGACCTCTCATCATTTATATATCTAGGTGATCTAATCACAAATGATAAGAGTGCAATCTCCTTTGTCACATAGTTAATTTGTACAACAACATCATGATCTATACAAATAGTGACGCTATGGGTCATAATTGTCCAACACATACCGCACTACCGTCCATTCGGATTCGGCTACAGAATTTACGTCTGGGTTTCCATCCGATATACCACGAGAGGCAACACTCAATTACTAACCCAATATTGACATATATGAAACATGATAATGCATATAACCATAAATAACCAAAGAGAGAACATGCGAAACAATGAAGAAAGATAATAACACAAAATAAATGCGGAACAGTGAAACAATAATAAACATAAATTAAATGCGAAATAATAAAAGTGTAATAATGTGAATAAATGCGGAATAATAAATATGCGACCAAAGAATTTGGCCGTTTTAATGTAGGACTTCACATGCCCGGTTGAACGTATTCCACGTCCAACCAAGCATGCCTTGTCCGGCATAACAAAATAAAATATAACAAAGGGTTCCCTCAGGTCTTACCTTTTAAGTCGCTTCTCGGGAGTGCGTTGGGACATCACCGAAAGGGTTAACATTTCCGCTATTTTTCTGGTTCGCTGTTTCCGCTCGCTGTTTTTTATGTTTTCTTCACTGTTTTGGATGATTTTTGCTGTTGTTTCAGGTGGTTGTTTAGGGGGTTGTTTTGGGTTATTTTGTGACTGTTTTAGGGACTATTTGGGGGCTATTTTTTGGACTGTTTTAGGGTATGTTTGTTCACTATTTTTGCTGGTTTCTGGTTCGGTTTCACGTTGGGTTTCTGGTTGAGTTTCACGTTGGGTTTTTGGTCGGTTTTTTGAAAGGATTAATGTGTTCAGTGTATGAAGGGCAGTTAACGCGTGGACTATAAGTGTCGGTTTGTATTGTGAAGGGTGAGTGGCGAGAGGTTGTGAGTTAAATGTGGACTTTGTTCTGCTGAAGGCTTCACGTGGTCAATGTGGGATTGAGAGGTGGGGATGATGAAGAGAGTGGTGAAGGGTGTTTGTTACGTGAAGGTAGTGTGTTGTCGGTTTGCTCTTTATTTGGTCGATGTGGGAGTCTAGGTTTTGTGTCTGTTTATGGTTTTCTTTGTGTGGCCTGTGAGTTGGGTCGGTTAAGGGCTGATGAGGGCTTCACGTGTTCGGCTACATGGAGAATGGGCATTCGGTGGATTGAAGGCTGATTGTCTTAAAGGATTGCGAGTGGTGTGTGCTTTGTGAGGGACGTGCGCGTGAGTGAATCAACCATGTGCTGGTGGCTTGTGTGGGTTTTTAGTAAGGAACGTAAGGTGGGGCTGCGAAGTGTGTTTATGTGAAGGATGATGGAGAGTCAGAGCTGCTATTAGGGTTTATCTTTTTGGTTTATGTTATGGCCGTGAAAAGGGAGAGATGAGAGGCCGTGAACTGTTGGTTGATTTGTAGAGGGGAGTAAGCAGTTCTTGGGTTTCTTATATTTTGGTTGTGGCCGTATATGGAGAGAGGGGGAGCTGAGAGTTGAGAGGCTATTTAGGGTTTTCCGAAAGGAGAGAGGTGAGAGGGGAAGGTTTTGTTTTGTTTTTTTGTTTGGGCGTGAGTGCTGGCTGAGTATAGTGTTGCGTGAAATGGCTGAGGTGTGTTTTACGTGAGGGTTTGCTGCATGGTTAGTGGGCTTGGAAGAAGTGAGAAGCAGGTGGCCGAGTGGTTGATTGTTATGGTTGATTGTTTTTGTTTGTTGTGTCGTGAGAGTCTACAGGAAAGAGATGGGGTGGTTTATGTCTATTTTTATAGGAGAGAGTTATGGTTGTCCTTATTTGGGTAGGAAATAAATCATGCAATTATGAGGGATATCTTTTAATTAGTGTGCTATAAGGAAAAGATCCATTGAATTAGGAAGGTGATTTATTTTATTTTAGGAAATGGATTTATGGGATTTGATTTGATTTATTTAATTTAGGCATGTGATTTGATTTGATTTATTTAATTTAGGAAGGTGATTTGATTTGGATTTTAACATGTGTTTAATGTGTTGGATATCTTTTGGATGGGTTTGGTGGGCTTGGGCGTGTGGAGCTTGATTCCTTGGTGGGCTTGGGCGTGTGGTTGGTGGTGTGTGGGTTTGGGTGTGTAGCTTGGTGTAGGTTGCGGGGGGTTTTGGGCCGAGGATAAATTTTAAAACAGAGATCCAACGAGTGAACCCGAGGCTAAGCAAACGAATTAAATCCAACAAGGTATTGATTTTTGAATTTCCCATTCTGACGTTCGTTTCCCGCGACTTCCGAAACCTATCGGGTAGTGCCTCCATACGAGGCTCATCATCGGGACTTATGTGCAAAAATGCAGTGCCTACAGCATCATTCATTTATCAAAGTGTTTGTTTAATATCGCATATTGTAAATTATCTTGATTACCCTAGATTACTCATGTGCCTTCAGACTTAGTGTATGAGTGTCATGCACAAGAGGATTTAAGTATGAAGTTAGTAATCTAAAACAGTCCATAGAGAGCAAAAAAAGCAGGTACTCTGTTTGTGGTTTATCTATAGTTGCGGTTCATTCTATAATTATATGGTAACCTTGATTCGAGATCGTCCATATGGAGACATGAGAATAGAGGCACCGTGTATAATGTGATAATATAAGACTGGACCTAGATATAAATGAGTTTCTTATAATATTGGTTAAATAAAGAAATTTATTTCGATATATTAGATGGTCATATATGGATTGATTTTAATCCTGAGTGTACTACGAACTCCTGCATAGCAGACTATGTCCTTTGATTTACAAAGGTGAGGTTATTGTATTTAATTAAAAGCTTAATTAATATTCTGAGATTGTTGGAGCTCGGAATCGTACGTCCATTTGGTCTCTGTGCTAGCTCGACATACTATAGTAGATTAAATATAATTGGATAGTCCAATTATATACTCCCATTAGAAAATATTATTAATATGATTAATAATTTTATTTTGTCACACTTGAAACTATATGTTAAAATTTAATATATATTTTTAATAAATATATGATATTTAAACACATGTTATTAAATTATCTAAGATATAATTTAATAAAGATCAAATTTGGAATTTCCAAATTTTAGGTTTCAGAAGCCCTTGGCTTTATTTTGGAAGTTACACCTTTTAATAGGGTGTTAATATTTTTTTTTTGTAACATATTTTTATTTATGGAAAGTAAATGATATGTTACAAATTTTTTTTTTAAAATAAGCATGCCTTGGCCGAATTTGGTGTTTTGTGGAAGTGGAAGGGTTTGTTTTATTTTGGAATTAAGAAACCTTAAGTATAAAAAGAATTTTATTTTTATTTTTTGCAAAGGCTTCTTATTCCAAACCGTAGCCAAGTTTCTTGTTCTTCAAACTCTATCAAGTGTTGAGAAAAATAAAAGTAAGAACAAAAGAAAAAATTAAAAAGAAAAACTAGTGTGACTTATAATCTCTAAAGAGTTTAGGGATTGATTTTGTGAGTTTAGCCCACCCTAACTTATGTTGGTTGTGAGACATAACACGAAAGACTTCTTGGAGTTGAACAAAGCTCTCTATCTTATTCTTCCATATACATCACACGATAGTGAGCTTTTTTTTGCTCACTGCCGCATGCCCCTTTAGTGAAAACGGGACTCGGTTTGTTTTACTTTGGATCCATAAATTTTAGGGAATTTTAAGGGGCGTTTTGGGGCTGTGTTGAGACTGGTTTTGGCTGAAAAATCATACCTAAAATATAGCAGAAACTAATTCAATCAAGGGCTGATTTGGGCAGTGAGCTGGGAGCATTTCGGGTCCAAAATTGTTTAGTTCTATGTCGCTGTTCGGGGCTGTTTCAGAGCTGAAATTTTGTCTAAAACAGAAGTAAAATTTTTAGTATTGGAACAGGTAATATTCGACTATTCAGAGAGAAGAGCAGAAAAAAATTTCAAGTCTGATCCCGGGTGCCTAATGTGTTTCCGTTGCGCTAGGAAAGTGGTTCCTACACTTGTAGAGAGTAGATTTCGGGTTTCCTGAGAGTTTGCAGAGACCGACCATAGGTGATCCTTGTTTGTGAAACCAAACCAGTTTGAAAGAGCTGGGGGGAACTTCGATCAACATCTTCTATTTTTGCATGCTGACTTGAGGAACGAAGATGTGATCACAGGACGACCAATATTGAAGTCGTATGACTTATGCCCAACTTAGAAAGGTGTACTTCCAGAAGACTAATGATGATGGTGGAAAAGTAGTGGTTCTCGTTGAAAGTATCCTTTGCAAGCTGCCATAGGCCAGTGGAGTGGCAGAGTAATGGCAGAGTAGAGCCGCCATAGATAGTAGGCCAGTACGACAACAGAGGAATGAACCAATTTGATTGGTTGGATTATGGACAATTGAGGGTGCCAATATCTTTAATGATAACCTTGTTGTTGGAGTCATTCGCGGCAGAAGCGTGAATGGGGCAAAATCGTAACTTTAAAATTTTTAAACTTATCGAATAAATATTTCAATATTCCATATGAATAATTCATTCATATTTCAAATTTACATTTTATTCGATATCAAATAACGATATAAATAATTTAGGAAATACCGTGAATTTGTACGAAAATATTTTTCCGTAAAATAGCATAAAAAGCATTTACGACATAACCGACCGACCAATACCACACGAGGCTGCCCTGGTCAGCCTCAATACTACTTGGGCATTTTATGGATTGTCATTTTGGTGACCAATTCACTGTTTGGGCAACCGTTACATGGTTTGCTCAAAAGTTATCTGATAACTCTGGTTTTCACTATTTTCATGTATTTCCACTCCGAAATAATTTCCGGCATTTATTCGAATACCCAATACACATCCAATATATTTAAACATCATATTTTTCATTAAAAAAATTCTGAATTTTTCAGAACTGAAACTGAATATGAAATTAACAATTTTCATGCTTTAAATCTAATTTTCTCAATATTAATCTTAACACTAATCAATGAATCCTCAAATGAAGAACTCAAGAACAATTCTAGGTATTATAAGAGTGGTCATAACACAGTAGAATGACAACAAGTTATCTAATAAGCTTACTAACTTTCTACACACGCATATATTCATTTTCAAAGCATCATTCCATCTCAACATATATTCAAAAGAGGGAAAAATAAATCTACATCATAAATAAATCGATAGAACAATATAAATAATTTTCCAATTGAAGAAAGTAAGAAAAATACCTTAGTTTTTAATTTTTCTTCAACAAAGCTCTAGCAGTTTTATTTTTTTCTCAAACCTCTATTTTCTATGTTCATGGAAGCTTGAACTTATTAAGCAAAAATGAAACAAATCCATTTTATACTTGGTTCCTACTTGGCCGAAAATTGGCTAACCAAAATAGTCAATTTTGATTGCAAATTTAATTAAAGGAAGCAAAAAATAATTTGATGACAACTTACTTTTTCAAAGCCAAGTATAACCAATTGCATCAAGCCATTTCCCTAGCAAATAATGACATATGTTTTATTTTTAATTACTTAATTATTTAACAATTGAATAATCTAATAATTAATTTATACAAATATCTATATATATGTATTTTTATTTACACTAAATAATCAAATACATATATTAATGACAAGTGTCAAAATATCATATTTGATAATTAATTAATGTGTATATAATAAAATCATGTATTAAATATAAATAGACATTAATTGAGAAATGACTGAAATATTCGTATTATTTATAAAGCATTGTCCAAGTGTTCAACGAGTACATTTTATATTATGGGACTCTCTAAGTTCAGGTTTATCCGTCATGGAATCCAATTTCGTGTCCATAATTCACGCACTCTTAAATTGTGACGACCACAGATAATATCGCTACTCTATATAAGTCGAAGTCATTTCATACGTATAATCTCTCTGTCACAGGTTGTCCATATTATACTGGGGATATAGATGGGAACGTCAAATCCTTTAGATATAATTTAGTGGACTTATAAATTTGCGGTCTTTATATAACACTCAGAACTCACTTCCGTAGTGTACCATGTATGGTTTTAACAGATCACAAACACGTGCAGGATACTTATGCCATATACACAGGACTGATGGATCCTATCTGATACTCACATGATACCATGAGTATGAGTTCACACCCAACGAACAAGTGGAGGTCTAATCTAAATAGATTGGTGACGTGACCGCCATCAAAGTATGAATGATAACTCGTATATCCACAACAGTATCTGAAGTTGAAGTATCACTATGCTACTCCACTGGAGAAGATTCCTATTGACGTTGGTGTACCATCTACTAGAAAATATTCGGTGAGTCGTTCAATGTTTATCAAATAAACACCTACACGTCTATACAAGACTCCCGAGACTCATGGTTATTTGAGATAAACCATTGGAACAAGTCCCGATATATGAGATGTACTGATCTCGGCAGATTTTACTAATCGGCTTGTGTTAGTAAATCTTGGTCAGAAACTTTATTTGAGAATATACAACTTATAGTGACACTTCTCAATGTCAATTACAAACTACGTTATGACTGCGAACTACATTGTAAATCCTGGGGTATTTGTCTAATATATATATATATATATATATATATATATATATATATATATATATATATATATATATATATATATATCATTAAATCAGATTTAGTTTCAATCTAATCGTTATTATATCGAATAAGTATATAAGAACAAAAGGTGTAACCAAAAATAAATAATATTATGGAAACAAAATTGTTCATATTCATGAATCGAACATTAATACTATCCTGATTGGTGCTCCAAGCACCCACCTTAAAAATTTCTCCCACTTGCTCTAGTGCCAATCTTTGGTATCATATAAACATCTAAATGTGTATCACATGCGTATGGCCCTCAAGAGCTCACCTAGCACTCAAGAGGTATGCAATAACGAGTATTTCCATTTTTACACTTTTAGTTTGTCCAACAATCACAAATATTTCCCTTAGCCAACATCATTCATATTTTTTTGAACCTAAGTTCTACATCAATATGACTTAGATATCAGTATTGTGCTACAGCTACTGAGTTGTCTAAGTATTTAAGGATCAAATCCAAAATACTATCAAAACTCGTAATTTACAAGATCACTCTGCAACTTCATGAGTCAGTACTACATAAGTTGCAACTAATTCTACTGATACAGTAGAATCAACCGTGATGCTCCCACTGTTTTTTTTTTTGACTCTATATGACGTAGCCAGATTAACGTCACCATTAGATTCAAAACTAATCTCACCATAATAGTTGCATATGTTATTCTTAATGAATAATAAACTCGTTCTTAATATCTCAAAGATAATAAAGAACTTGTTTTAAGACCCATCCTATGGTCTATAGTATATAAAAATAACTCGTAGCAATTATGATTAAATTGATATCTTCAATTGCATATAATATAGTATTCATTAAGCTATCATCCTATGATGTATATGATTGACTAGACATTCTAATCAATTTCTCTTTTGACTATGGAATCATCCTTCACGAAAGATGATTATTATATATAAGAGACACACTAACTGTCACACAAATAGTCTTGTTTTGTCATTTTCTTAGATCATGTCTAATGCACAATTAATGGGAGTATCTCACTAGTCTCTTAGTTTTTTTTTAATCATATATAAAATTTTATATCGAATACAACAGAGGATACTCCCATTACATTCACGAAGAAAAAGGGACTTGGGTAAACCTTTTACCTTATAAACATCTCATTATCATCTTAATAATGATAATGTCATTAGGATATATAGCACTAGAAAGAAATTTGTACGCTTCCACTAACCCTACAATCACATATGTATTCTTTATACTTTGATAGAATCAGATAATCTGGCTTATTTAAAAATTAGAGAACATACATTCTGGAAAGCTTATATGAGTCTACAATAGGCTCTATAAGCTAGTATATCAAACTTCCATCTTAGCATAATACAAACTCCAGGGCCATTCAAGAATGAAATGCCACTTCGTATTCTTAGTCAAAATACACAGTTTAATATTAACATCAAGCAACGAATCTTTAATTGTTCTATTAGTGTGACTAAAGATAAATTTCCTCATAATCTACAATAGATTGTTGAGTATAACTTTTCTCACTGTCATACTATGAAGGTCAAAACTTCAATAAGCTAATTTTTCTTTTGCTGTGCAAACTATTTGCATATATTATGAACGATTCATAACAAAAGCTCAAACAAGTTCAAAACTGGATTATAGTAAGCTAATAACAATATTAGATCTATGATTCAATGCTAACTTGCAGAATTGATATCAAATATCGCTTCCACTATAAGTTATAGAATAATTTTATTCGATAAGAAAATAATAGAACCATTAAGTATCAAATACTTTGTAAATGATTATGGCATCCCATTGGACTTATATGGAAGACATCTAAGGGTTCTTTCATCTTATTAATTATGTAGTTCCATTTATAGTTTATCACTCTCATATTTGACTTCAATAATCAAGACTTTTCTACAATTTTCAACATCCGATAATCAAGACTTTTCTACAATTTTCAACATCCGATGTTACTTACCAAGTGATAAAACCATTTTATTTCTCGGGATCATAGAAAAAGATATTCTATCAAATAGAATATAAGATTCTATTAAATAGAATAAATGACAAATTTTTACTTGTACCTCCAAGGTGCAAGTACTTTCAATTTTATAACCATTATACAAAAGAAAGATTCAAATCCCAAAATTTTCAAGATTCAAATTTTTTACTTATACATATCATATACGTAACTGTAGAAACTAATGGAAACTTAATTAAAAGGATGAATTAGTGTTACTGAAGCATACCCCTAAGAGTATTGAAATTAATTTGGTAACACTTAATATCAAACGAATCAAATCATATAAGATTCGATTCCTCCCACTATCCAATTCCATCACGATGGAATCGTGGAAGGATAATATTGAGTAAGAATCATATTCATTAAATAATCTTAGAACTTATTGTCATAAATTCATTATTTTGATCATATTATACATCTTTGAACAATTCAAAGACTCACGATGAATTTTAAAGATACAGTTTTCAAAATGTTAGATGGAATATCTTTGAACCAGTTAAAATATTATATCCCCGTCTGATCAGAAACACGTAACTGAGTCATGACAATTCATAGACTAAGTTACAAAGTAAATAAAACTATCTTAAACAATTAATAATTCATCAAACTAAATACACCTAATGTATCAGTTTAATAAATCTTGTGGTCCAATGACGATCATTGGCTAAATGACATTAAATCACATTCCTAAATATAATATTCATTAAATTGATAATGATATGTAGTTTGATCTCGTGTTAGAATATACTTTACCATACAGAATAAACATCTAATGTTTAAGTGATAAAATCTCATATTTATTGTACTAAGTTATTTACTTAACCAAATATTTTTTTAATGTTTATCTCTACTTCAATAACATTACTAGTCGTTTTAAAATCTGTAACGATTATTTATAAAGAACAAGTAACATCCAATAGTCGCAAGTTCTGATACCAATTATCAAAACAATCATTAAACAATATTTTAAATAACTCGATGGGAAATCTGGTATCCAATACCTATAGTTGTCATGTTGTGAGAATCGATATTCTCTATAAACAACAATACACATCTCATTTCTCTAGCTTTATAATTTACCTTCAACGATTCACAACAATTGTAAATAATTTATTAGCAAATAGTGTCGGACACTAACCTCTAAAGGTCACTAAAGCCAAGAATCATCATTATCAGATAAACAAATACCTAATAGGATTTTCTTAATGTCAGTCAAGAATCTCGAGATATGAACTAATTCACGTCAATCTTTACCGCACAAGAAACTATTCTCACTATAAAATTATATCTCATAACAGATATCTATTTAGATTACCTATCGTAACTTAGTAACTAAGTTACTAACTATCTTGATTTTCCAAGAAAATCGAAACAACAGTTCCCGATGTTTTAGACTAATCTAATTATATCATAGTATACTCTTATCTAGAACCTATTCTAGAAAACTACAACCATAAGTGAAGTCAGAAAACATATATAAAATATGCATGCAATGGTTTAAAAGTTTAATTCTATTTACACAATAGAATAAGGAAAATATAAGTGACATTTTTCTTAATATTACACACTGCCTTAGTTGTGGATTTTTAACCAGTAGTGTCTCCCATTTCATTACGTAATATCATAATCCCCGATGAAAAATGAGAATTCAATAGTTAAATCAAATTCCATAATGGGAAGAAGACCCCAAGAATATATTTCGACTCACAACTTTGGCATGTTCTCGCCTACGTATATTCACAGGTAGACAATTCATTTGTCAATCATACTCACGGTGACTCCTAATTTTGGTCATGATTAATTTTCGTTGTGATAGCGTTGTTGGACAATTATGACCCATAACATCACTATTTGTAAAAAAACATGGTATTTTTGTACAAATTAACTATGTGACAAAGGAAATTGCTATTTTATCATTTTGTAATTGCATTACTTGGATATATAAATGATAAAAGTCCATATGATTAGTACCAAATTAATAAGATATGAGACAATATTAATCCACGAAAGGTTTAATCATTAAATATCCTTAGTCGTAGTATTATCGAGACTGGACATCGATAATGCAGAATAGACTAGTATTACACTTGTGCGCGTTATGGAAGCTTAACGGCATAGTTCTCATATATTTAAGTATTGGATACTTATGCAAGTGTGATAGGAGGTTCTGTTAGCCATTGGACCGGGAACAGCTTCGCTCTAGATAGACCCCTCGGAGTCCCATTGGTAGTATGACTATGTGTCTATGGGAATCCGAATTAGGGTAGGTGTATGTGGTCTTAACTTGAGACTTGCATCGCTAATACTTGCGAAAATCAGTATACTTTGGTTTTGGTCGTCCGGAGCTTTAACAGGTTCTGTGTATGCCTCTTCTGGGTATACTGAGAATCGTAGTGTATTGGGTGTGATGTCAAGATGGAAGTATCACTTCAGTCATATGGAGATGATGATCACGCATGGATACGGAACTAGTACTCTTAAATGCTGCAGCTATCAGGATAGTATAACTAGGTCATAATTATCCGATTATAGAGACTAGTTGCTAGTGATCCGATATATGCTTCGTACGGGGCAAACATAATTCCAACCCTAGGCCTAGTATGTGACATCCGATACTGGATCGTAAGACGCAATACATAGTATACTATGTCTGATATAGATTATATATTCTTTGTTGAATATTTCTGGAGAATTGGGTAGGCACGGTGCTTTGCTAGAAGCCAATCATGTCTTGTAAATCGGTAAGAATATGGTACCGGGTACGCACGTGTTCGGATAGTCCGACAACCGGATTTACTGCCAACATATCCAGGGATCTCTTGGGTCGCTTCCCAAAGATTCACCGATGACATTTGACTCGAAAAGAATTAATCTGGGATTAATTATGAGAGAGAGAAATTTAATCTGGGATTAATTACGGCAAGAATTTATCTGGGATAAAATTCAAATAAAAGAGAAAATGCGATTAATTTGGAATTAATCGTTTAAATAATATATTGGATATATTAATTGAAATCGGATTTCAAAGCGGAATTAAAATTGGATTTTAATTCGGGCGAACGAATTAATTTGGAATTAATTCGCAAGCGACTTTTGTAATAATTTTGCTAGGTATTATTATTTAATTAAATTGGATTTAATTGCGTCACGACAGAAAATTCATTTAATCGAATTAAACGAACCCCAGCTTGAAGTGTGTTGGGCAAGCCAACTTGAATTTTGAATTTAAGAAGTGGGGCCCACCAACTTACATCAAATGTCTACATGAGTGATGGAAGTGGTTGAGGGCATTTAATGCCATTTTCCCTCCAACATACTTTGACTTTGATTTTGCTTTTTGGAAAAGCATATACGATTTTTTGCAAGGCATATTTTGGTAATTTTTTTTAGAAAACAAAATACAAATAAAACTCTCTTTTCCATTCCTTTGGTTGGCCGAAACTTTCCTTCTCATTTTGAAGTTTTTGTTGCAAAAATTTCAAGCTTCCTAGCACATTTGGAGTTGATTAAGGTGATAGGGAAACTCACCATCGGGTTGGATTCACTCAAAGAAGGCTTGGAGCTTCAAACAAACATACAAACTTTTCAAATTCTCATATGTTCATTGTAAGTAATTTTTCACAACTTACTTTGTTTTATTCACACAATATCATGACTTAAAGACCTTGGGCATGTCTAGGACACTAACAAGCTTTGACACATTCACAAGAGGCATATCAAGGCTCCATTTTTCAATGACAAACTCAAGCTATCGATGTAGTTTTGACAGCTTTGGCACGTTCAGGAATCCACTATCACTTGAATTTGTCTAATATCGAATATATATTCGGTACAAATAAATTTCCATCGATTATATCATCACATTTTCGGCATGTTCTCAGATAGAGCCACAAAAATTTCTTTATATTTGTATTGACAAGACGAACGAAGAAACAATTATTCCTAATACTATACACTTTATTGTCTTATTTAACTGGGATTTTCCTAAATTGTCAAAAAAATCGAAATTAATCAAATTAATTTCACATATATGTGCAAACAATAACATTGTATTAAATATCACATTTCAATCATGAAATATATAATGGATGTAGGATCAGGCTTGCTTTGATACCATTTTGTTAGGGTCATACGCGACGAAATCATGGTTGGGGTGAAATCGTAACTTTAAAATTTTTAAACTTATCGAATAAATTATTCAATATCCCATATGAATAATTCATTCATATTTCACCTTAAAATTTTATTCGATATCAAATAACGATATAAATAATTTAGAAAACCCGAAGAAATTTTCACGAAATCGTTTTTCCTCAAAATAACATAAAACTCATTTATGATCGAACCGACCAACCAATTGTTAGGGATATGCCCTATACCCAACTTGTGGATGGGCTATATGTATATGTATTTGTAATATTTTCATTAATTAATAAAATGTCAATCTTTATTATACGTGTCTTATATAACTTATATGAATCATCAACACTGTAATAAAGCCCTTGGAGTAATAAGACGATGGCTTCCACGCCTTATGAGAATCATTACTCTTAAATGTTCATAGTCATAGTTTTGTGAATAATCTGGGCTTTCAAAAAGCAGAGAGACTAGCATGATGATATGTTCCGCCCTTAAGTGGGGTAGCCGATCTCATAGGCTACTAGCGGAGATCCGTCCGCTTGGTGTATCAAATGGATGCATGAGTGTTGGACAATTATGACCCACATCGTCACTATTTGTACAGATCATGGTGTTGTTGTACAAATTAACTATGTGACAAAGGAAATTGCTCTTTTATCATTTATGATTAGATCACCAAGATGTATAAATGATAGAAGGTCCATATGATTAGTTCCTGGATTGAGATGATATGAGACAGTATCAATCCATGAAGGTTTAATCATTAAATATCCCTAGTCAGAGTATTATCGAGATTGGACATCGATAATGCGTAAAAGACTAGTGTTACACTTGTGCGCAGTGTGAGGGCATAACGACATAGTTCTCATATATTTGGGTATAGGATACTCATGCAAGTGTAGTAGGAGGTTGTGTTTTACCGATGGTACGGAAAATAGCTTCGCTCTGGATAGACCCCTCGGAATTCCATTGGTAGTATGCCGATGTGTCTATGGAAGTCCGAATCAGGGTAGGTGTATTTGGTCTTAACCTGAGACTTGCACCGCTAATGCTTGCGACAATCAATATACTTTGGTTTTGGTCATCCAGGGCTTTAACAGGTTCTGTGTACGCCTCTACTGGGTATATTGATAATCGTAGTGTATTGGGTATGATGTCAAGATGAAAGTATCACTCAATTCATAGTGGAGATGATGGTCACGTAGGATACGGAACTGGTTCTCTTATGTACTGCAGTGATCGGGATAATATGACTAGGTCATGATTATCCGATTATAGAGACTAGTTACCAGAGATCCGATATGTGCTTCGTACGGGGCAGACACAATTTCGGCCCCAGGCCTAGCATGTGACATCTGATACTGGATCGAGATACGCAATACTACGTATACTACGCCTGATATAGATCACATATTCATGTAAGGATATTTCTGGAGAATTGGGTAGGCATGGCGCTTTGCTAGAAGCCAACCTTGTCTTGTAAATCGGTATAAACGTAGTACTAGGTACGTACGTGTTCGGATAGTCCGACGACCGGATTTACTGCCAACATATCCGGGGATCTCATGGGTCACTTCCTGAAGATTCACCGATGACGTATGACTGGCACTTTATTAATCTGGGATTAATTAGATGAGAAAAAATTAATCTGGGATTAATTAAGGAGATATTTTATCTGGGATAAAATATTAATTAAAGAGAGAAAACGTTTAATTTGGAATTAATCTATTGAATAATATATTCGATATATTATACGAAATTGGATTTCGAGGCGGAATTAAATTTAGAATTTAATTCGGGCGAACGAGTTAATTTAGAATTAATTCGTTAGCGACGTGAATAGTGATTTTGGGAGGCATAATTATTTAATTACGTCGCAACGGAAAATTCGTTAATTTGGAATTAGCAAACCCAAGCCCGGGAGTGTTTGCGGGCGCACTCGCATTTCAAATTCAAGTGCGGCCCGCAAGTCACATCAAGCGTCAAATCACTAGTCAATCAATTGATGCGACAACTTGTCACTTGATTGTGTGAATAATGATGGAAGTTGTCGGAGTTGTTGGATGGCTTAAAGCCTTTGACTTTTGGAAAGCCAAAAATTTGGTAATTGAATTTTGAATTCAATATTTGTGTATTAGATACACAAATTTATCCAACCATTAACACTCATCACACAACACATTTCTCTCTTCTCTCTTATCTCATTCACGCCCAAGGGGCTGAATTTTCTTCCTCTCTTCACTGGTTTTGCTGTGAATGGCAAGGAGAAATTAAGGAATTTTTGTGGCAAAAATTCCTAAGTGCTAGCACATATTTGGAGACATACAAAAGTGATAGGGAAACCCACTTGTGAGCTTGGAATCACCACCCAAAAGCTTGGAGCTTGGACCAAAAATGGAGAGCCAAAATAGCCCACTGCCGTGAGCGTTGGAAGAGTTTTAAAGGGCATAAAAAGTTTTGTTCTTCACCGCATCGCCTCAACCGATCATTGTGAGTATTCCGCAACTTCCTTGTTGTATTCACACATGTTTCATCACTTTATTCGATCCTCGGGACCGTAGATTTTCCCAACAATGAGTTGCTCGTGTCCATCGAACTGACCGCCGAAAGTTTTCATATGGAGTGTTTATCCCATGTGTCTATGAGAAATTTCATGTATCGATTATATGACTAGTCCTTAGACTTGAGGTCTTTACAATCTTATGTGTGGATCAAATAACTTTGACATTCTCCTTCACCGGTTCAAAAGATCCGGTCACAAGGGTATGATTGGGTCATTTGTTGAAACACATGAAGTTTGTAAAGATACAACAGAGAATCGCCACTCTCTCGGATAATATTTTCTTATAAGAGTAGTATTCCAGTTCGCGGGTTGATATGTGTGATCAATGCTTTAGACTGTGGCCACAGCGGAAGAATCATGTGAGATTCTTGGGTTAACACAATTCATGACACTATCAACATCATACCTTTGACCATATGGGTAGACACTTTCCGTATCCTAGGTCAATAGGTGGGGATACAGTGAGGCGATGGACCGTATCATATGTAAATCGCATACAGAATGGGTATATATATCTTTCCTTCTCATTTGGGGGTCTTGGCATGTTGCTAGATGTCAACTCTGGTCATTGAAATCGAATGACCATATGATCAGAGGATAATTTATGTTCAATTAAATTATCACGATTCATTTCATGTTCAACTTGAGGGGAACCCAAAAGGTCACACACAACAAAGTCGAAATCAATGGTTAACAGTGCACAGTACAAATGTAACAACATATATGATTGTTGTATGAATTATTCGTAAATGGTTCAATGTGTTTAATTATTGAACAGATTATTTATGAGGTTCCATAGTGGCTTAGGGATTGGTGAAAGACGATGAGGGCACTTTGGGAATTGGAATAAATAAATAAAATTACTATTCATGCAAATAGTAATTTTTTTTTTGTTATTTGTTTGAATTCCAATTCGGCCCAAACTCTTATTAGGGTTTTATAATCTCATTAAACCACTAAATTAAGATCCAATGGCTAAGAATAAATTAACATTTATCCCACATCAGATTCTTAATTAATTTTGTTGTCTTTGGAGCACTATATAAACCCAAAAAATTCTTCACAAATTTTTACACCAAACCTTTCATATCATGGGTTTATATAAGTGAGCAACTCTAAAGTTTAAGAGTAAGCCACTGATTTTGAGGATCCTTAAGTCTAATTGACTATAGGAACCTCGAGTTAAATGTTTTGAGGTATTTTCCTAGGCTAGCACCAGTGGCAAAATACCCGTGCACTCAAGGCGTAGTCTTGCCGTTGAGTTTTGGCTTTGGTGTGTGCATCTTTGGAGGCCACACACTTGGGTGGATTTTTGGAACGTGGAAGAGTTTGCTGAGTTTGAGAAAAGCTTGTAGATTGGAGGGAGGACTGGAGGAGTCTACGGTTCAAGTAAGTCTTTTTCTTTCTTAATTTTATATAGAGTTCTTATGATAGTTAGCATGTTTAGGTTTATGTTCTTTACATGTTTTATGAGTTTTATGCTTAGAATATATAGTAACATGCCTAGGATTTTAGAATAATGAAAACAAATGGGTCTTGGGCAAAGGGAAAGCGGCATATTAATTTTAATTTTCTGTTGCGCATTCGCGGGCTCTTCCCAACAGTGGTATCAGCGCGCTGTTCTTGTTTGATTAGTTATCTCTCATTTGAAATCGAAATTGGGTGTTTAAAAGTTCGTTGGAAAGCTAACACCCTGAACTTAATTTTAGGAACAAGTTTGGCTTGATTTGGTTAAGATTTGAATTGTAAAATTGCATTTAAAGTTCACCCATCTGCAGATAAACGTGAGTAGTAAATTTATTTGAATAAAATAAAATGCAATATCATAATTAAATATGAATCAAAGTTATTTAATGCCTAAAATAATTCCAACATATTAAAACTCATATGCTTGATGATTCTATGTATGATTAGAATTCGCATGATTATTTCAGGGTGCAAGCATCTAGAGACTTTCTAAGAAATAGAGAGTGTATTGCTTATCCCTTAGCTAAGTAATTATTCCGTGATGAACTTAGAGATTTATTACCTTTAAGGCTAATAAATATAAATCACTTGTTTATAATAAAATACATTATAAAAGATACAAGTGGGTTGGGACCAAGGGGTTAATAAAATTTTCCAAAATAAAGTTAATTTAACCAAAGGTATTACTAGAGTTAGATAATGATTTGGTGTCTTCCTTCACTCACTACCTTTTTATAGCCAAAAGGAAAAGCTGTGAAGACATCTAGATAATCATTTACTCAAAGCTTACCTTAAAGCCTATTTAAAATGTTGGACTAATTTGGAGGATCTATTGTTTATTCCTGTCACCAAGGCTATAAGAGCCTAAGAGGTAAGGGTATTTAAGAAAGTTCGCTCCACCCTCCCTCTGGGGAATTTTCAATGGAGGAATCCATTTGACATTTATTCACTTAAACTTGCTAAAATCCTCAATAATAATTTAAGTCTAAAATTTGCCTCCCATTGTAAAGTATAGACCAAAAAATCTTAAACCGTATTGGTAGGACTAGGCTTTACCAGACTAACCAATACCAATTTGTCCCTAAATCGTACTATTGACAATGGTTTGACTTTTCTGAGTCATAAGACGCAGCGACCCTTAGGCGTGTTCTTATAACTTAGTGGAAAAGATTGGGTGCCCACAAGGACTAGCATAAGATATGGCATTTTTGATTGCCCAACCCAATGATCAAGGAATTGTAATTTATATCATAAATTGGTTGTGAACCTACATAATTATCGTATTTTATAACGAACGTCCCTAGTCGGAGTTATGAAATGATGATAATGGGATCCTTGCCCACAAGAAATCCATCATATTGGGGTTGATGCGATTTGCTTAAAATTTTAAAAAAATTGAGTGGGAGCAACTTCATAATATTAAAAGCCCATGTTATTATGAAATATTAAAGAAAACATATTCCTAATTTTAACATTTTCTCTTAACAGGTGGGTTAAAATATTTCAAAAACATTCAAATGGCAAACAGAGTATCATTTCATTCCATCATTGATGAGCATAAGCTCAAAGAGGACAACCACAATGACTGGTTTAGAAACCTTAAAATTGTCTTACGATAAGAAAAGATTTTCTATGTTCTTGAAAGACCATTTCCCCCTGAACTCGCAGAAGATACTGACCAAGATACATTTGATACTTGGAAGAAACACATCGATGATGATGAGCAAGCAGTTTGAATAATGCTTGGCTCTATGTCGGACGAACTTCAGAAAGCTCACGAAGATATGGATGCTCAAGCCATCATCTTTCACTTGAAGGAGTTGTATGCAACTTCTGTTCATACCGTGAGATTCCAAGTGTCATGTGCCTTATTCCAAACAAGGTATAAAGAATGATCTGTTAGTGGACATGTGCTTAAGATGATTGGCCACATTGAAAAATTGGCCAACCTCGGGTTCATCATGGATCATGAGATAGGTCACGATCTAATTCTTCAGTCCTTACCAAAATAATTCTCCAACTTTATTATGCAGTTTCATCTATCTGATAAAGAAGCTACTTTAGCAGAATTACACAATCTGATAAAGCAAGCAGAGAAAGACTTGAAACCGGAGCTTAAAACCTTTGTCATGCTTACGGGTACGGACCTGAAGCCACGAGGCCCAAAGAAAAATAAGGGAAAGGCCAAGGCTCTAGATCACCTAAAGCCCAATGGTAAGGTGGAGAAGAAAAAGGGAAAGGGGAAATGTTTCTTTTGTGGAAAGAAGGGTCATTGGAAGAAATACTGCAGATCCTTGAAAGCCAAGGAAGCTAGGGAAGCCCAAGAGGCCAATAAGCCCAATGCTTCAGGTATGTTGTATATGATTGAACTATATTCTCAAAACTCTGAACCTTCTACTTGGGTGCTTGACACCGGTTGTGGGACTCACTTGTGTAACAATGTGCAGGGCCTGAGAAACAGTGGGAGACTCCGTCATGGGGAGGTTGACTTACGCATGGGTATTGGAGCAAAACTGGCTGCATTGTGCGTGGGGACTTATTCATTAGTTTTTCCGAATGGTTTAGTTTTAGACTTAGAAGATTGTGTTTATCTACATTCTCTAGTAAAGAACATCATTTCAATTTCATCTTTATGTAATAAAGGCTTTTCATGCCTAATAAGTTGTAATGAATGTTCTATTTATTTCAATGAAATAAAATATGGAGATGGTATTTTGAATAATGGTATCTATGTCTTACAAACTAACAAAGAATGTTCAACCTCTAATATATATACAACGTTAACTCGAATAATCTCAATGAATTACTTCTATGGCACAGTCGTTAGGTCATATCAATGAAACAAGATTAACTAACCTACATAAGGATGGGTATTTCAAACCCTTCAAATATAAACCTTATGGAACTTGTGAGTATTGTTTACTTGGTAAAATGACCAAATTACCCTTCAAAGGTAAAGGACATCGTGGAGCGGAGACATTAGAACTCATACACTCTGATGTATGTGGACCAATGTCAGTCACCGCTAGAGGTGGATTCTCATACTTCATTACCTTTATCGATGATCATTCGCGATATGGGTTTGTGTACCTTATGCGGTAAAAATCTGAAGCCTTTAAGAAATTCAAAGACTTCAAGGCTGAAGTAGAAAACCAGCTTAGTAAAAGTATTAAGTCACTAAGGTCTGACCGAGGTGGTGAATACTTAAGCAACAAATTTCAAGATTATTTGAGAGAAAATGGCATTGTTTCCCAGTGGACTCCTCCGAGAACTCCATAGCATAATGAGGTCTCCAAAAGGAGAAATCAGATATTATTAGATATGGTCCGATCAATGATGCCAGACACGGTTCTACCTCTTTCATTTTGGGGTCTTGCTTTAGAAACTGTAACACTACTACTAAACCAAGTTCCTTCCAAGACTGTTAGTTAAACACCATATGAGTTATGGTCTGGGAAACGTCCTAGTCTTAGTTATCTAAGAATTTGCGGATGTGACGCATATGTCAAGCTCACACAAACTAACAAATTGGATGATAGGGCAGTTAAATATAAGTTTGTACGATATGCCTTGAACTCAAGAGCATACGTGTTCTACGTCCCAAATGAACAAAGAACATTTGTCTCACGAAATACTAAATTTCTAGAGAATGAATTCCTTCTCAAGAAATATAGTGGGTGTAGACTTGACATCGATGAGGTATGAGAAGAACAAACTAACATAGAACTAAACCCAAAGGGGGTGTCATAGGGAAAGACACGAGCCTGAAAGATATGGTTTCCATATTGATGAGGAACATGATCAGGTCATTGATAATGACGATCCCACCAGTTATGACGAAGTAATGCTTGACATTGATTCAGTCAAGTGGCTTGAAGCCATGAAATCTGAAATAGACTCTATGTATCAGAATCAAGTCTAGGACTTGGTAGATGCACCTGAAGGGATAAAACCAATAGAATGCAAGTGGGTTTACAAGCGGGTTTACAAGCGTAAAACTGATGCAGAAGGCAACATCCAAACCTATAAGGCTAGGTTGGTGGCGAACGGTTATAGACAAATCCAAGGAATTGACTATGACAAAACCTTCTCACCTATTGCAATGATAAAGTCCATTCGAATTTTACTGACACTAGCTACACACTTTGATTATGAGATTTGGCAGATGGATATCAAAACAGCTTTCCTTAATGGGAACCTCGTAGAGGAAGTCTATATGACACAACCTGAGGGGTTTGCATCTAAGGATGATCATAATAAAGTATGCAAGCTTAAACGATCCATTTATGGACTCAAGCAAGCCTCATAAAGTTGGAATATATGATTTGATGAGACAATCAAAGAATAGTAAATTTTTTTTTGTTATTTGTTTTGAATTCCAATTCGGCCCAAACTCTTATTAGGGTTTTATAATCTCATTAAACCACTAAATTAAGATCCAATGGCTAAGATTAAATTAGCTTTTATCCCATATCGGATTCTTAATTAATTTTGTTGTCTTTGGAGCACTATATAAACCCAAAGAATTCTTCACAAATTTTTACACCAAACCTTTCATATGTTGGGTTTATATAAGTGAGCAACTCTAAAGTTTAAGAGTAAGCCACTGATTTTGAGGATCCTCAAGTCTAATTGACTAGAGGAACCTCGAGTTAAAAGTTTTGAGGTATTTGCCTAGGCTAGCACCAAAGGTAAAATACATGTGCACTCAAGGCGTAGTCTTGCCGTTGAGTTTTGGCTTTGGTGTGTGCATCTTTGGAGGCCACACAATTGGGTGGCTCTTTGGAACGTGGAAGAGGTTGCTGAGTTTGAGAAAAGCTTGTAGATTGGAGGGAGGACTGGAAGAGTCTACGGTTCAAGTAAGTCTTTTTCTTTCATTATTTTATTTAGAGTTCTTATGTTAGTTAGCATGTTTAGGTTTATGTTCTTTTCATGTTTTATGAGTTTTATGCTTAGAATATATGATAACATGCCTAGGCTTGTAGAATAATCAAAATAAATGGGTCTTGGGCAAAGGGAAAGCGACATAATAATTTTAATTTTCCGCTGTGTACTCGCGGCCGCTTCCCAACACCAATACCACACAGGGCTGCCCAGGTGATCCCAATAGTACTTAGACAGTTCATTCCTCCACAAATGAAGAACTCAAGAATAATTCTAGGTATTATAAGAGTGGTCATAACACTGTAGAAATGCAACAAGTTATCTAATAACCAAAATAAACTTATATTACACTAATTAAGCTTACTAACTTTCTACACAAGCATATATTCATTTTCAAAGCAACCATCCATCTCAAAATATATTCAAGAGATGGAAAAATAAATCTACATCATATGTAAATAGATAGAACAATAGAAATAATTTTCCAAGTGAAGAAAGTAAGAAAAATACCTTATTTCTTAATATTTCTTCAACAAAGCTCTAACACTTTTATTTTTCTCTCAAACCTCTTTTTTCTATGTTCATGGAAGCTTGAACTTATTAAGCAAAAATGAAACAAATCCATTTTATACTTCTTTCCTACTTTGCCGAAGATTTGCTAACCAAAATAGTCAATTTTGGTTGCAAATTTAATGAAATTAAGTAAAAAATAATTTGATGACTACTTACTTTATCAAATCCAAATGTAACCCATTACATCAAGCCATTTCCCTAGAAAATGATGACATATATTTTATTAATTACTTAATTATTTAACAATTAAATAATTAATTAATTCAAATATCTATATATATGTATTTTTATTAACACTAAATCACCAAATACATATATTAATGACAAATATCAAAATATCATATTTGATAATTAATTGATGTGTATTTAATAAAATCATGTATTAATTACAAATACACATAAATTAGGAAATGACCGAAATGTTCATATATATGTATTTTTGTTTGACCATTAAACGATTCAAAATAACTTATTTAATTCGATAAAGTATTATAATAATCCATATTATTCATAACGCATTGTCCAAGTACACAACACATATACTTCATATTGTGGGACTCTCTAAGTTTAGGTTTATCCATCATGGAATCCAATTTCGTGTCCATAATTTACCCACTCGTAAATTATAACGACCATAGATAATATCGCTAAACTATGCAAGTCAAGGTTATTGTATACGTTTAATCCTTATGTCACGGGTTATCCATATTATACCGGGGATATAGAGGGGAACATCAAATCCCTTAGGTATAATATAACCGAATTACAAATTTGTGATTTTTATATAACACTGGGAACTTGCTTCCGTAGTGTACCATGCATGGTTTTAAGAGATCATAAACATATGCATGATACATATGCCTGATACACAGGACTGACGAATCTTATCTGATACTCACAGGATATCATAAGCATGAGTCCATACCCAACTAACAGGCGGAGTTCTGTTATAAATAGATCGGTGACGTGATTGCCATCAAAGTATGGATGATAACTCGTATATCTATAACAATATCTCAAGTAGAAGGACCACTATGTTACTCGACTTGAGGACATTCTTATTGATGTTGGTGTACCATCTATTAGGAAATGTTCGGTGAACTATTCAGTGTTTATCAAATAAACACCTACGCGTCTATACGAGTCTCCCGAGACTCATGGTTCATTGGGATAAACCATCAGAATAGGTCTCGATAACGACATGTACTGGTCTCGATGGATTTTACTAACCGACATGTGTTAGTAAATCTTGACCAGGAACTTTATTTGAGAATATACAACTTATAGTGATACTTCTCAATGTCAATTACAAACTACTTTGTAATTGTGCACTATATTATAAATCCATGGATTTTTGTCTAATATATACATATCACTAAATCAGATTAAGTTTCAATCTAATTATTATTAGATCGAATACGTATCTAAAAACAAGAGGTGTTACCATAAATAAGTAATATTATGGAAAAATAAAATATTTATATTCATGAATCAGACATAAATACTATCCAGATTAGCGCTCCAAGCACTAACCCTGACACTTGTGACATCGAATGACATCATGGTTGGTGGAACAACATCTTTTGAAGCCTATATAAAAGGTTTGAAGTGACAAATTCAAGGGTTAGTAATTTTCATTTCACTACTTGAAAAAGATTTAGAGCTCAAGAATTAGAGATAGAGAGAGAAAGCTGGTCAGTTATCCGACCACTTGGGAGAATTGTAAAGGGCTTGTGTAAGGGCCGAGGTGTTTTATAAGTCAGTGAGTTCATTTTCTCTTTTGTATATTGGGTCAGTCTTGACCCGAATCAGTAATAAAATAACCTCCTTTCTCCCGTGGACGAAGGTAGAAGTCACTCTCCGCTGAACCATATAAACTTCGTGTTTGTCTTGTCTGTTTGTTAAGTTTGTGTGGTTTCCAACTAACCAATAAATTCACCGTTGATGGAGGTTTATTCGAGGGGTGAATTCCTTATTTTTCTCTTTGAATAAAAAATCGTAGTAAACATAATTAATATAAACATCCATGTTTTATAAAAGAGTTTTGCTACTTTGCTTGAATTTTATATTCGAACGAGTCAAATCAAAATCTATTAGATCATTAATTTTGGATAAAATAGTTTTTTCTTTATAAAATATGACTTATAAATGTTTCATGTTGTTATTCGACATTTAACTATTATATCTTAGCATCAAACTATTGCGCTTGTATATTCCTAACAAAAGACAGTACGTACTCAAAGCTTATGCTATAATATGGCATGAGAAGTTCTTGATATAAAGATAGCTCGGTCTAGTCTTGAGGTTGTAATACCTCAAAATTTTCGGTATATTTTTGGAAGTTTCTCTGATCAAAGTTTAGGTCTTGTAACAGAAAGATATTGGAGATTAAGAATTTAGGTGTTGGAAAATATGTTGGAATGCCTTGAAGTGGTGTTTCGAAATTTAGGAAATCGCTTAGTTCGGAAAGACCTGTTACGCGTATTTTTTTAGATATTTTTATTTGAGGAAGTTTCGTTGTTTCGGTTATATAAATAGCAAACGAACTCAGATTGAACTGATTTTTAATCCATTCACTACAAGAAAAATGGCATTTTAGCGTCACCAAACGTCGACCCTAAAAAGGTAAAGGTTGACGCTAAATGTTTTGGCATTGATACAAGGTGATGTAGGAAGTGGATGTTAAAGGCTGGTCGAGGAAATGTTTTAGAATAAACAACACTAAAAGTATTTGTGTCGTCGATTTTCTTCTTTGAAACTGGTATTAGACGCTGCAGAAATTTGACAATTCACTGTCGTAAAGCTCTGGCGACGTTAAAGATCAAAGGCTTTTAGCAACACTAAATTGGTGTCACTAAATGTGAACAACTATTAGAGTCGATATTTTTCTTGTTAATGCCAAAGTCTTGGCGACGCTAAATACTTTTATTTTTATTCTTAAAAATAAAATATTATTAAAATAAATTAAAATTATTGTATAAAATGAAATTAAAATTATATATTATTAAAAACTAAAAAATTAATAATACTTAATTTTAAGAAATTAAATTATTATTATTATTATTTTTGTATTTAAAATAAAATCTTTATAAAAAAATCATACAAGATGTGGTCGATCCTGCATACTCTATGCGAGCGATCTTGCATACTCTATGCGAGCGATCTCTCCACAAGTGCCCGTAAACTTGAAATTTCTCGATCATGCTCCTCTTTCTACCTCCACATCATATGTTGAGTCTCATTCAACTGCTCTCTCAAGACATTAACCTCCTCTGAAGAGTCGGATGATCGAGAAGTAACCGCTGCTGCTTTCCGATGAGTGCCAAGCCTGACATTGTTAGAGGTGATGTGTTGGAACACCTGATGTGAAAGCTCTTCATCAGCTAAGAGCTAATTGCCCTGCGTAAGGTTCTGTGCATGGATGTCCTCCATGAATTCCTACATTTTAAGATTATGTGTTAGTAGAAAATACTGAAATTTTGTATAATTTATGTAATTAACACTTACATAACGCTCTCCGGTGACATTGTTTACCTAACCTTTATTGGGAGTGATGTGGGTGAGCTGGAAAAAACCGACATCGAAATGGGCTACAACACCTCTCATGTGCTGCTTTGCTATAAATGAAAAATATTAATTAGTAATTAAATATTGTTAAAATATAATTAAGTAAACGTATATCCACTTATCTCAGACTGTTCATCGTGATGCGCGGAAAAAGGCTTGGATCCCCCAACATGGTTGAACCGCAGATTATGTCGGTTTACCTTGTTTCGTTCATAAAATTTGTACAAAAAGAAGCTAGTCACTATTTTACTATAAAATGAAATATTATGGAAATTTAAAAATTATGGCTTATTTATCCGAAGCCCACATGGTGTACAAATAGCTCCAATCATCCTCACTGATGTCATGTGGTCGATGAGAAATAACATTATCAACACCATGCTCGTAGAAGATGAGTTTGAGTTTCTTTATGCGGTAGTTCGAGTATGCATTATCCATGCAATGGTCGACATACTTGACCATATTTAAAGCCGTCAAGTCAACTTCAAACCACTCAGGCATAAAAAAATACAATAGTTAAAGGCTTCATTTAAAAAAAAAAGTAAAATTGATGCTTAAAATTACTGATAAGACCACGAACAAACCATGGTCCATCCACTTTGGTATCTTTATCCAGCACGTGTACTACTGGGGAACGTCATACCACGTAATAGTCCCAATTGCATTGGTGAAATCTAGATTGTTGCGGCTCAACTGTTTCTCTCCATCATCGGATATGCGAATCAATATCCGTCAGTAGGCCTTCAATTGATGCGCCAACTCCAAAACCCTTGTATTACCCCGAGATCGTCCAATTATGAGGGTTAGGTCAGCGGCCTGTAGCAAATGACTCGGAGGTGGAACCTGCAACACTACCGATGGATGGAGTGGGTCTCTTGTGTTGTTCGAGAGCCACCTAGAAAAAATAAATGATCAGTTACGCTAAATCTAAAAAAAAAAAACAACATACAACATCAATTTGAGACACAGCCGATTTCCTCAAATGAGGCACCAAATTCGGCTGTTTGCCTCATTGAGGCAAACAACCAATCTTGGTGTGCCATTGGTACACCAAGTTTTTAGGCTTGTATGGGGGTTTCAAAAATCCCCATAAAAACCTAATTTCTATCTAGGAAAATATGAATAATAAAAATCTAGAAAAACAACAAAGTAAAATGAGCTTACTTGGGTCTGTTTTGGTGAGAGGGAGAGGATATAGAGACTGATATGTGTGGGTATGTTATGGTGTTATTATAAAGGACCTTTAACATCGCTAAGTCAAATGATGCTAAAAATGACTACATGATATAGCATAACTGAGTATTTAACGACACTAAATATACATTATTTAAAGTCGTATACTCGCGTATGCGACGCTAAATGTTGAAATTAAAATTTTAAATTTTAAATTTTCCCTCCATACTTTTAGCGTTGCTTTATCGAGTATGCGACTCTAAATATGTTGGGGTTGATACTCTGAGCGCCAATCTGGATAGTATTTATTACCAATTCATTAATACAGACAATCATTTTTCCATAATGTTATCTATTTATGGTAGCACCTCTTGTCTTTTATATACATATTCAATCTAATTTGGATTAGGTTGAAAATAAAAAGGATTTTAGTGATGTATATATAAGACAAATACCCGAGAATATATAAGATAGTACATATTTACAACAAGGTTTGTAATTTATATTGGGTCATAAGTTTCTAGTCAAGATCTACTGCTATAGGTAGGTTAGAAAAATCTGTTGAGACCAGTACATGTCATATATTAAGATTTGGTCCGATGGTTTATCCCAATGAACCATGAGTCTGGGAAGACTAGTCTAGACATGTAGGTATTCATTTGCTGAGCACCGAAAGACTCGCTGGAAGAAATCATAATAATGACACACCAATGTCAATAGGAACTTCCGGAGTTGAGTTGCATATCAAGTCATTTGACTTGAGATACCAGCGTGGATTTATGAGTGATCCTCCATACTTTCACAATAGTCATGTCACTAGTCTTTATAGATCATACATCTTCCTATTCGTTGGATGTAAATCATGCTCAGAATATCCTATGATATAACCAGAGAGAATCTATCATTCCTGTGTGCGGGATTCAAATATTCACTTTCATGATCCTTTAATCCTTGGTTCAGGTGTACTGCAGAAATTAGTTCCAACTATTTATCTACAGAATCACGAATATGTCACGACATACTTATTTATATGAATTGTACATATCAGATATTTGACATTTTCATCTATGTCTCTAGTACAGTTCAGATACCTATGAGAGATGGACTGTACGATATGCGTCGACTTGTATGGCCCATCGTGGTTTTATGTGGTCATCATAATTTGTGAGTAGGCAAATTATGGACATAAAATGTGTTCCGTGACATATACACATGAACCTAGAGAGTCATACTAATAAAGTATAGTCATATAGCAGTAGGGCAAATTTATTATAGGTAATTTGATTATTCATAATGTTACACATGTCATGGTATTTTATTACAAATATGTATTTGTATTTGATAAATAATTTTATTAGATACATATTAAAATTTTTACACTTGTCAAATGAATAATTTTTTAATTAATTAAAAGTTAATTAATTTAATAATTATTTACTAGAGAATATTCGTAGAATATTCATTCCTTTATTAATTTAATTAATTAAAGGAAAAGGCTTCTAAGAGAAGCTTTAGTATTTATAAAAAGTTATGTCTAAATTTATTTTTGGAGACTTGGCAAAATTATGGCCAAGTGTGTGTCAAATTTTATGAAATGACCAAAATACCCTACTTGTATATAATCCCTCATTCACGCCACTTTCATTTTAAAGGGTTTTGAAATTTTTTCAAAGGTTGAAGAAGGTTTCAAGAGAGGAAAAATTTGGGTTTTTTGACTTGGTTTGATTATGCATCAAATTGGAAGCATTAATGCATTATTTAGGAGCCGAAATAAAGACTTATAGGAGATTAAGGTAATTTTTTTATTCTTTGTCTTGTAAATTTTTTACAATTAGCTCCTAATTAGATATATGATATCCATGCTTTTTTTTTATGACATTAGGATGATAGAAACCAAATTAGGTTGTCTTAGAATGCATTTTGAAAGCTAATTAGGATAATTAGTGTATTTAGGCCTAATTAGGGCTCTAGACTCCAAATTTATAATATAGAGTTACTTGAGCCACTCTTAGGTAACCTAGAATTGTTCTTGAATTACTTTATGGTGGTTGATTTTCTATTGGAGTTGAAAGATGTCGATTTGCATGATTTTTGGATTAATTGGATTATTAATGTGATTAATTGTGGAATTAATTCAAAAGTGTTGATTTAGGAGTTGTGGATAAAATTGGAGGTGTGAAAATGTGTAGGATAAATTTCCAAAATTTTCAGAAATATTCCGGATCTGTTTTGGGAATTTTTGGTTTAGGACGCATTAGGGGTAAAATCATAATTTTATGAAATTACGGGTTCTTAGCCATTTCTGCAGTACTTTGAGTACTGTAGCAGTATATATAATGTGTAGGAATATTATTGTAATTTTCGGAATTATTTCGCTACAGTATCAAGGTTACTCTAGCAGTGGGCTGATCCAATATCACAGCTCACATGGTTGTCCGGTCAACTCAGTCAGTCGATTCGGTGATCCGGTAAGCGATTATCGTGTCATCGCTGGAAAGTATTTTTGGAAAATTTTCCCGAAGTTTCTTTGCCTAATCACACTCTAATATCATATATTAATGTGTGATATGAGTGAAATATTAGTAAATTAGAAGTGTTTGATATCGACTAATCTATCGGGTTTAAAAATATTTTAAAAGTCAATTTTGTTTGCTAACGCGCTTCCGCTCTTTTTTCCCAATGGAAATGATATCAAAGCAAGTTTGATCTTATATCAATAATTGATTTTATGCAATTATATATGATATTAAAATCCAAATTATTATTTTTACACATGTATTTTATCTAGATATTTCTTAAATTTTTGGTTTCGCTTAAACGGGAAACATAAGGAAGTCTTCACAGTTAAGTTGAGTCATGTTTTCCTAGGTAGAACTAATTTGTCAAGAAATTGATCTGGAATAAACATCTATATTTGATGTAGATTCCGAGCCCAAAACCCACCTTAGGAAAATTCATGTTAATAAGGCTTTATAATAACTAGTTTAAAGGAACAATTGTTTCTATGCCCGCCAAGTCAATAAAGATGTAAATATTTTCCTGACGTTATAGTTGTATCCTGTCAAAGTTGTGCATTTATGGATGATGGTAGTTCGTATACACTGGTAGAACTTATTCGATAAGAGGTAAATTCAAGTGAACGTGCTGAAACTGTCAGGGCTACATTAGTATCTTAAGTTTATCATTGACAAGTCATGTTTGAATACACCACCGTGTGAATATACCAAAGCTATCATAATAAGAAACACTTTAAGACCAAATTAAGGAGTCACAGTGAGTGTGATTGACAATGAGTTGTCTACCTGAGAATATGTGTAGGCGAGATTATGCAAAAGCTATGAGTCGAAATATATTAATGGGTGTAGGAGCGAAGTGGGGTTTACCGTTATGCCTATGACATCGACGACCACTACATTGTTGGGTTCACAGCCTGTAGAGAGTACAAATTGTTTCTGTTGGGTTTCTATTAAGTCCCAAGGATCATTTTCAAGCATTGAAACAAGTATGAATACACAAAGGAGAATGGCAGAATCATACCCACAACGATCGGATTGGATGCATCTAAGAAAAATCTTTTCCTCTTTGTTGAAGAAGCTCTCGGCCATGGTGGGTATTTGGACTCCATCTTCATCTTCAAGCTCCAAGCTTTATCAATGGCGATTCCATGCTCATAAGATGGTTTCCCTATCACCTTGTATGCCTCTTTGTGTGCTAGAACCTTTATGATTTGCCATAAATCACCATGTTTCTCCTTCACTTGGTCTCGGCAGTGGGCTGCCAAACCAGAAGAAAAACAGCCCCTATTTGGGCGTGAGAGAGGCAAGAAGAAAGAGAAAGAGAGTTCTGTGGTTGGTAGCTAATTTGTGTATCTAATACACATTTTATTTTCCAAAAACCATTTACAATTTTTCTTTTTCCAAAAAAGTCAAATTATAAATGCCAACCACTTACATCAACTTCCATCAATCAATGAATAGTGACTGGTGTCAATCACTCAAAGTGAAAGACATTTATCACTTGATTGACGGATGATGTGACACTAGATGTCACTAGCTATTTGATGCTTGATATGATTTGTGTGCCGCACTCGAATTTGAAATGTGAATGCGCTCGTAAACAATCCCGGGCTCGGGTTCGCTAATTTCAAATTAACAAATTTTTCGTTGCGACGTAATTAAACGATTATGCCTAGCGAAATCACTATTCACGTCGCTAATGAATTAATTCTAAATTAACTCGTTCGCCCGAATTAAAATCTAATTTCAATTCCGCGTCGAAATCCAATTTCGTATAATATATCGAATATATTATTTAATCGATTAATTCCAAATTAATCGTTCTCTCTCCTTAAATGATATTTTATCCTAGATAAAATATCTCCGCAATTAATCCCAGATTAATTTTCTCTCTCATCTTATTAATCCCAGATTAATTAAAGTGTGAGTCATACGTCATCGGTGAATCTTCGGGAAGCGACCCATGAGATCCCCGGATATGTTGGCAGTAAATTCGGTCGTCGGACTATCCGAACACGTACGTACCTAGTACTACATTTGTACCGATTTACAAACAAGGTTGGCTTATAGCAAAGCGACATGCCTACCCAATTCTCCAGAAATATCTTTACAAGAATATAAGATCTATATCAGGCGTAGTATACGTAGTATTGCGTATGTCGATCCAGTATCGGATGATCACGTGCTAGGCCTGGGGCTGGAATTGTGTCTGCCACGTACAAAGCACATGTCGGATGTCTGGTAACTAGTCTCTATAATCGGATATACATGACCTAGTCATAATATCCTGATAGCTGCAGCATATAGGAGAACCAGTACCGTATCCTACGTGACCATCATCTCCATTATGACTGGAGTGATACTTCCGTCTTGACATCACACCCAACACACTACGATTCTCGATATACCGAGTAGAGGCGTACATAGAACCTGTTAAAGCCCTGGACGACCAAAACCAAAGCATATTGATTTTCACAAGTATTAGCGGTGCAAGTCTTAGGTTAAGACCAAATACACCTACCCTGATTTCGGACTTCCATAGACACATAGTCATACTACCAATGGAATTCCGAGGGGGTTTATGCAGAGCGAAGCTATTTCCCGTACCATCGGTAAAATACAACCTCCTATTACACTTGCATGAGTATCATATACCCAAATATATGAGAACTATGTCGTTATGCCCTCACAATGTGCACAAGTGTAATACTAGTCTTTTACGGATTATCGATGTTCAATCTCGATAATACTCTAACTAGGGATATTTAATGATTTATCCTTCGTGGATTGATACTGTCTCATATCTTCTCAATCCAGGAACAAATCACATGAACCTCATATCATTTATACATCTTGGTGATCTAATCACAAATGATAAGGGAGCAATCTCCTTTGTCACATAGTTAATTTGTACAACAACACCATGATCTGTACAAATAGTGACGCTATGGGTCATAACTGTCCAACAATCTCCCACTTGGCCCATAGCCAGTCACTCGAGTGTCTTACACCCGAACTATGTACGGTTCACTCAAACTGCTGAGAAAAGGGTTTCGTCAGCGGATTTGCATGATTATCATCTGATGCGATTTATTCGATCATCACATCGCCACGATGTATGATCCGAACGGATCAGATGAATATCAAAGTATGTATATGGATCATTGATGAGACCGTTAATTCTTTAGCCTGCGCTGAAGCCTAGCTGCGCTGCTAATAGAACTATTCTAATCTAATTATATTATTATTGACCTAAATGGCTTCTATTGCTGCCTCAGCTACAACAATAATCCACATTTGTTGTTTATTTGGTAACAGTGTCTTGCTTGGAAGATTTCCAGCTCACTGTTCCGTTATTCAAACTGTGTAGTACCGTTTTGTGACTTTTAGTCGTTTTATCGGTTAGGAAACTTGCAGTAGTGATCCTAGTTGCTTCAAGTTCTCATTCTCCATAGATTAAGACATCATCCTTAGTTCTCTAAGATACTAAGTATGTTCTTAACTTCAATCCAGTGACTATCACTTGGATTGGCCTGTTTGTGAATTCATATGCTCAAAGCGTATGAGACACCAGGTTGCGTACATTTTTCAATGTACGAGTTCTCGAAGAGTTTTTATGAAAGCCAAGCTTTCGCCGATTATTTTCTGGAATAACATTTCCAAGAAATGAGATATTCTCATTATATATAGGACATTTATGTCAATGCGCTCCCACTAACCCTCTTATATACACAAGAATCATTTTCGTTTTGAATTAAATCATAAACTATTATGATTACATCAAAATGATGATTCCAAGAATCTAATGCTTGCTTCAATCCAAACATGGATCGAATTAACCTGCAAACCTTGTTTGCTAGTTTTGGTACGACAAAACTGACAGGATGTTGTAAACATCCTCCAAAAGGTCTCCTTTTCAGGAAAGCCATTATCCCGTTAAGCTGACATATTTCATAAATGAAACATGCAGCATTAGCAAGCATTATCCAAATGGATATACCGTGGCAACAAGTAAAAGGTTGAATCGTAATCAACACAATGTTGATAACGATACCTTTCCGCTAAAAGCCTAGCTTTATATGTTGGTATGTTGCCATCCATGTATGTCTTCCTTGAAGACTTATAGTACCAATAGGCACAATGCCTTGCGGTACATCAACTAGTATCTAAACATAGTTGGTATACATGGAATCCATTTTGGATTCATGGCACTTTTCCATAATAGGGAGTCGATACCTTGTATCACTACCTCATACGTAGTCAGTTGGTATACCTCGAAAGATTCTCCATTCACGCATATTACACAAAAAAATATAACAAATTTCTCTTCATCTTCTTCCCTTACTTGACCAAAAAACACAGCCCCATATGCCTCCCTCACATCATCGAAAAATACACCAATACAGCAGCCATTCGCACGTCAAAAACACAGCCCCATAAGCCTCCCTATATCACCGAAACAACAGCCCCGTAAACCTCCCTGTAGTACCGAAAAACTGCACTCCTATTAGCCCTCAAAACAGTACCTAAAATCCCTAAACCAGTAACATAAAACTACACTTATAACCCTTAAATAAGAATAGATCTATAAAGATCCTTTGGCTTTGTCTCCTTGAGAATGGCCATTAACTCTCCAAGAGTTATTTATTGCAATTTAATACTTCTAAGATCTAAGAATAGATCTATGAAGATCCTTCAATTTCTTCATCATACTTTAAGGATCTAATCCTTAGTTCTGATTAGGAAATTAAGGAGTCTTTATGGGAAGCATAATGGATTAAACAATAAAGTTATCATCACATGAATCTTCAAAAGATCATGCTCTACTATTTGCTTAACTCCGGGCTTAGGCCTAAGATATTATTTTATCAAATAAAGTAACTTCTTAGTTTCAGGACTATCCTGAAATTTATTCCCAATTTAAAAATTAAAGTCGTCTAAACACATTTTCCCTAGGATAATGTTTTAAACACTAATCTTTCAATTTAATCTTGATTCTAATAGTCCAACTATTTAATCAACGATTTCAGGTACAATCTAATGTAATGATTACTATAGTCTAACTAACTTATTACAATTTTATTGGTTAAAATCAAATATATATTGATTACTATAATCCAATTATATAATCATTATAAATGATTGGTAAAAACCAAATATATTGATTACTATAATCCAATTATATAATCAACTATAATTGAAGGGTAAAATTCAAATATATATTGATTACTATAATCCAATTATATAATCAACTATAAATGAAGTAGTTTGAATACAGTCTAACTGTTAAATTAAAACAACTATTAAATATTAGTCCAACTAACATTTAATTTATTTGACGAATGATATTTGATTGAGCGCGTATGGCAAGTATCTAAACGAATATTGCAAATTTAATTCTTGACTCCCACTATTTTTCGGCGAGCCTCTAACCCTCTGTGGAGTACTCGGGAAACCTAGTTTCCTAGTGGGTTAGGATCCCGTTAAATAACACACAATCTTGACTTTGGCCAACAAATTGTATGATACTTAACTAGGTACATCTCTAAGATCAATTGGATCCCATCCAATTCCTAGATCCAGTAGGTGGACATCCAAGTCTGAAACATATATCTTATATATGCCAATATATCAAATATATTACCTAACCTTTTTCCTCTGAATCAACTAAGCCTTGGCTTTGGCACAACAAACTTAATGATCCCAGTTAAGCGGAACCCATTGACATGGAAAGCTTCGTAATCAATGTCGATGGACAAGAAGTGATCTTGACTTTGGCCAACAAATCACGACTTGGACAAGACACCGATATGGAACAAAACTGTCATGATTCAAACACATCCGCAATTGACAAAGGTCTTGACTTTGGCCAACAAACCAATGCCAACTTTGGATCTTGAGTAAGAATCACTCAACGAAAGGAAAAACGCTTAATATGTTTTGAGGGTTTTTCGCGTGCAAATTGGCAACCAATTTATTATCTTTGTTAAGGTCTCATCATCATACACCCTTAAACACACATTCTAAATACATAATAAAGCGCGTATAAATAAATAAATTAATAATGATATATGGATGGATATGTCACAAAATGTTCCTAGAACAAATCACTCAATTTCCTCTCCCCGGCTAGAACTGTTCTAACTTCTACCCAATTACAAAATACATTAAAGAAACCTCATTTACATTGAGGGGAATTGGTGAGAAGAGAAATACAATGAGAAAGGAGATAAAAGGCTCGAATCGCAGGTCCAATTTAAATAAATTCTAAATTTATTACAATTTCCAAAATTGCCCTCGCCCTTCAATATCCATCCGATATACATTATTCATGCAATACAATCATGTATTCATACAAATCATGTTATTCAATCAATCTAATCCAATTAATTAATCTTTGAATTAATGACCATACAATGTTCATACAACGATTTGATTTGCGTGAGTCAAACTCGTTTAAGAATAAATACTCAAAGAAAGTATTCTTGAATTATATTGAACTACAACTTTAAATCCAATTTATTTGTATTCAATACTAATTCCAAATTAAATATTTACACTTACTTATAAGCCTTAAAGACTTGGATTCCAAATCCAATCTAAATGGGTCTCAAAGGCCAATAACATCCAATGTCATTTCAATTAAAGTCCAATGGGCTTTTAATTGATTCTTAAGGCATGGGCTTTGGCCATAATGGATCAAACCCAAAATGCCAAGGCCCAATAGGAATCACCCTATTGCCAACAAATCAATTTAGGCCCATTAGGCCCAATTAAATTCTTTAAAGGGCCAAGTGATGTATTTGGACTTTATGGAATTGGTTTTGGGCCCAATTGGATCCAATCCAAAAGTCCAAAACCAAACTTAGTCAAACCAAGCCCATTAAGCCCAAATACACATTTTAAGCCCAATTCTTAATTAAAGGCTTATTAACATAATTATAATATTCCAAATATCACAATTACTTTAATTAAAGTGTATTAGCTATGATTAATTAATTAAACTCAATATTTCCAAAATACCAATTAACTTAATTAATCATGCTTAATCCATCAATTCATGCTCAACACAAATTGAAGCCAAAACACATCATTTCATGCTCAACACAAATTGAATCCTAAATTCATCATTTCATGCTCAACATGCTCTTTGGTTTTAACATAAAAATTCTTGAATTTGATTCTAATCTAATCAAACCAACAATCAACATTTAAACATGCATTTAAACACATCATTTTATGTTACAAAAATCAAAAAACTGCAGTGCAAACAGTAGCATATTCGGCCATGCTAAGATTTTTTTAATTTTTTGATCCAATCAATTTATTTCAAATCTAATCATGCACAACTCTAAGTTAACATAATCTAAGCATGCTCAAATCATCAATTTGAAGAAATCATGCTCAAAACATAAAAGCCCTAAATTTTAGTCTCATGAACCCTAAAATTTTCATGCTTAAATTTGGCTCTGATACCATTGTTAGTGTTCCTAGAACATGCCAAGGATCTAATAAACATGTAAAGGTGTTCATAAATTCAAAATAAGTTGCGGAATATACTTACAATGAATGGATTTGAGCTTTAAAATTTTGAGAAGAGATCTCCAAGATCCAAGCTTTAAGTGATGATTCCAACTCTTGAAATAGTTTCCCTATCACCTTAGTTGATTTCTCCAAGTGCTAGCTTTGTTGATTTTGCCACAAAATCAAAGAGATGAAGGAAAGAGGCTCACGCCCATGATGAGGATTTTAGGGTTTCTCATTTTCCAAAATGTGTTACAAGTGTGTAGAGTGAAGAGAGAGAGAAGGCTTTTTGGTTTTGTTAAAAGGTTTTACCCTTTTACCCAAAACCATGTAGTTGGGGTAATTTGGTTTCACCTAAACCAAGTGGTTGTAAAGTAAGTGGTTTTGGCATAAATGCCAACTACCCTCCCAACTACCACATTAAAGTGGGCCCCACATTTGAATTCAAAATTCAAATATCTCTACGAACATTTGCCGCGGCTCGGTTCCGTTTAATCCAATTAAACGAACTTTCGTCGCTAAATAATAAATCTAATTTAATTAAATAATGATTCCTCGCAAATATATTACGAACGTCGTCTACGAATTAATTCTAAATTAATTCGTTCATTCGTATTAAAGTCCAACTTTAATTTCGTAATGAAATCCAATTCATATTAATATATCCGATATATTAATTTTAGCCAATACGAATAAATTAAATAGAAAAATCAAATTTAACTATTAAATTTATTTTACCGATTAATTCCAAATTAATCGAGTTCTCTCTCTTCCGAACACATTTAATCCCAGATTAAATAATACTCAATTAATCTCAGATTAATTTTCTCCATCTTAATTAATCCCAGATTAATTCTCTCTCTTAATTAATCCCAGATTAATTCTAATTTAAATCAACTGTCATCGGTGAATCTTTGGGAAGCGACCCAAGAGATCCCTGGATATGTTGGCAGTAAATACGGTTATCGGATTATCCGAATACATGCGTACCTCATACCACGTGCTTACCGATTTACAAGACATGATTGGCTTCTAGCAAAGCACCGTGCCTACCCAATTCTCCAGAAATATTGTTACTGGAATATATAATCTATGTCAGGCGTAGTATACGTAGTATTGCGTATTGCGATCTAGTATCGGATTGTCACGTGCTAGGCCTGGGGCTGGAATGTGTCTGCCCCGTATGAAGCACATGTCGGATGTCTGGTAACTAGTCTCTATAATCGGACATACATGACCTAGTCATAATATCCGATGACTGTAGTACTTAAGAGCACTAGTACCGTATCCTACATGACATCATCTCCACTATGACTGGAGTGATACTTCTGTCTTGACATCACACCCAATACACTACGATTCTTGATATACCCAGCAGAGGCGTACACAGAACCGGTTAAAGCCCTGGACGACCAAAACCAAAGCATATTGATTGTCGCAAGTATTAGCGATGCAAGTCTCAGGTTAAGACCAAATACACCTACCCTGATTTCGGACTTCCATAGACACATAGTCATACTACCAATGGAATTCCGAGGGGTCTATCCAGAGCGAAGCTATTTTCCGTACCATCGATAAAACACAACCTCCTATTACACTTGCATGAGTATCCTATGCCCAAATATATGAGAACTATGCTGTTATGATCTCACATAATGCGCACAAGTGTAATACTAGTCTATTCTGCATTATCGATGTCCAATCTCGATAATACTACGACTAGGGATATTTAATGATTGATCCTTCGTGGACTGATACTGTCTCATATCATCTCAATCCAGGAACTAATCATAAGGACCTCCTATCATTTATAAATCTTGGTGATCTAATCACAAATGATAAGAGTGCAATTTCCTTTGTCACATAGTTAATTTGTACAACAACATCATGATCTATACAAATAGTGACGCTATGGGTCATAACTGTCCAACACCCTCTAGGGAATCTACAACGGGAAATCCATTTGACAGTCAGTCACACACCATAGCTCATTGGCACGTACCTTAGTGTATAAAAAAGGGTGCGCTCACTTGGTCGCTCGAACCCTTGATTGGGGAGACCTAGTTGTGGGCCATCCTTCGCCGGTGAGAGCCTTTGTCTACACTCTTGCGAACCCACCCATAGACCAGGTTTGTATGGTTAAAGTAACAATTATTTCCTTGAATATGTGCATGTGGACCATCCTCATTTGGTTGCAGTTGGACTATTGTTAGAAACGCGAACTTGCTGGGCCATTTAAACTGGGGTGAGTTCGTACCTTATTACCATTAGGCCCAAAGCTTCTGAAATGTTGATGGGCCATTCTGTAGAAATCATTGTTTTATGTTTGCATTATCTTTCTTTTATGCTTGTGTTTGGGAACATTACCGTTTGGATCCATTTGTCACGGGATATGGGCTTGTTGGGCCATTTAAACTGGGACAAGAACGTATTTTATGACGATTAGGCCAAAGGCTTCTAAGTGATTGATGGGCCACTTTGTGATTGTGTTCGGAACATTACCATTTGGAATTAGTTGGGCTCCTTGCCATAAGATGTGTAATCGTTGGGCCTTTTAAACTGGGACGAGTTCACTCTTATGACAGTTAGCCCAAAAGCTTCTAAAATGATAACGGGCCGATTTGTTTGAAAATTTTAGTTGATTTAGTATGTTATATATATTACATGCATCTCATGCACCTCATACATGAATATGTCATGTTAACACCTTCTATGTCTCAAAAAGACATCATAGATATCGTTTGGGTTAGAGAAGGAACAATGCTCATTAAAAGAACAGTAACAGTCATGAGTGAATCTGGTAATGAGGTATCCCGTATGGATCAGTTAGAGAACGGTCTCACCAAGATTACTGAACAGTTGCAAGCCTTGACTACTGCTATGGCTGGTATGGCTGTGCCCCGTGCTGGGGGAAATTCTGAGAATGTGAGGCGTGAGGAGCCTCTGAAAGGGTTGGGGGATGATATCCCCACTTTTGATGATGATATGGCAGAGTATGCAATAGGGAGAGTATCTAGGTCTCAGGCAGAGTTACAGAAACGTCGGGATCAGGTTGAGTCAGTTACCCGCAAGAAGAGGGGTAAGAATGAGATTTGCTGGATTATGACACACTGACTTTCGAGGAACAGTTGCCGGCACAGCTCAAGATGCCTGATATGGCTAAGTTTAACGGGAATGGGGATCCAAGGGTGCATCTCCGACAGTTTGTATCAGTCATGAGTTCAGTTGGCTTATCTCAGCGCCAAGTGCAGAAAATGTTTGGAATGTCGCTCGAGGGAGCTCCCATGGTGTGGTACCACAGTTTGGAGAAGAAAGTGAAGGAAGATTGGAGGGAGTTGGCTGATGCTTTCCTTAAGCAGTATGTCACTGACCTAGAGATCGATCTGTCACTCCGTGATCTGGAGAATGTTAAGCAGAAATCAGAGGAGAGTTTTAAGGAGTATGTGGACCGGTGGAGGGGTCAGTTGTTGAAAATGCAAACTAGAACCTCGGAGAAGGACCAGATTAAAATGATCATCAAGGGCACCAAGCTCTCCATCTATGGGAAGCTAAGGAGGATGACCTCCATGATTACTGATTTTCAGTAGTTGAGGGAAAGTGTCATGGATATGGAGGAAGAAGAGGCCGAAAACAGAAAATTCTATGGTCTGAACAGGAGGCCCATTGGGGGGACACTCGGGAACAAAGCCCGTTTCTGCTGAGATTGCCGCTATCCGGAACCGGAGATTCTCCAACTTGGGTAGGCCCTTGTCCAAAGTATTGGAGAAGTTGAAGAGACAAGGACTTCTGTCACCCCTAGAAGCCAAACCATTACCCAATCCCCCACCATCACATTATAACCTAAGCCTTTACTGTCACTTTCACCAACAAAAGGGCCATGACACCGACAACTGCGCCCGACTCCGCCATGAAATCCAAGACCTGATAGACTCCAAGAAAATACCTGACCCAGAACAAACAGCCTGACACACACAAAAACCCCTTACCCAATACCGTGTCGTACCATCACCAGCCGTATGATCAATTCTGGCCTCCCAGAAGACCTTGTCCTAAAATCCTTTCACCCTCAAGCCTTTTGCCTGGGAATCTGGGATAATACTAGTGAAGATGAGATTGAGCAGGGGAAAAACTTTTGGCTTGATTTCTCTAGCAGTGATGAGGAAGAAGTAAGGGGAATGATGCGCAGTGGTAGTTTTTACAATGATATGGCGGAGAAGGGTAAGAAAGTTTTGACAGATGGTAGAGAAGTGGTGGAGACTGCAGAAAATACTGATGGGGATATAGTGCTGAGGCAATTGAGGAAGACTATAGCACAAGTGAGTATCTGGGAACTGTTATGTGCATCTCGGGAGCATAGGCAGGCCATGGTTGAGGGCTTGAGCAAGATTGTGGTACCGGAAGACGCCAACCCTGCAATGTTTGTTGGTCAGTTCAGAGAAAGAAGCTTTGCAGATATCTTTTTCTAAGGATGAACTCCCGGCGGAGGGGAGAAATCATAATAGGCCTCTATTTATCAGGGCCAAGGTGAGGGGCAAGAGAACTTCATGTGTGATGGTGGATGACGGCTCGTCCATCAATGTGTGCCCACTGAAAATTCTGGCGAGATTGGGTATGAAAAACACAGACTTTGACCCCTCCAGCATGACTATTAAGGCTTATGATGATAGTAAAAGGGGAGTCGAGGGTACTTTTGTGGCTATGGTCAAGGTAGGCCCTATTGAATATGAAGTTGAGTTTACAGTGCTGGACATCCCAGCCACTTCTGCAGTGTTGTTGGGAAGGCCTTGGTTTCACAAACTTGGGGGCGTGCCTTCCACTTTACATCAGATGATCAAGTTCCCGTATGAGGGAGAAGTTGTTACTATCCTGGCTGAGGTAGATAATGCCGTGGCTGCCTTGGAGATACAACCTTTCACATGGTTTCAGGTGTCAGCTACTTTTGAGAAATGGGTGGATCCTAGGGTGGCTAGGATCATGAAAAAAATGAAGTTTGAGTCGAGTGAAGGTTCAAAATTGCCAGATTTCAGAGGACGGACTACTCGGAAAGGTTAGGGGTACAAATCTGATGAAGAAAAGCCGAAGGTCAAGAAAAAGGGCCTGAAACTGATGGAGTGTTTTGTGAAAGCTTCAGGATATCAAGGGGAGCCTGACCTGTGGAAGTTAATGGAATTGTGGTACCTGGGTTTGAGATCTCCAGGATATGTTGGGTAAGAAGCTGATAGTTGAAGAAATATGGGGAAAGAAGAACAGAATTGGGAGGAAGAACTACTGAAGTTAGAGAGCCTGACTCTGGGAGAGGACGAAAAGCCTGAGGAAGACCTGATTGCAGAGGAAGAAGTGTCTATAGATGATGAAGACATTTACCTTCTGATTTGTTTGAATGTACTTCCGCATTATCCAATAATAAAGGCATTTGTTTTGCTTACTTGCCTGAGTCATTTCCATTTACTCTGCACGAATCAAGCATATTTGACATCAGTTCAGCCAGAACTACTGCATTTAACTTGGGTACATTGAGAACCCCAAGAAAATTCTGATTGCAAGTGAAGTAACCTCCGAAGAGAGGGAGAAACTAGAAGAAGTGTTGGTCAGATATGCCAAAGTGTTTGCTTGGTCCTATGAGGACTTGCCTGGGGTAGACAGAAACATGCCCAACACACAATACCAACTTATCCGAATATGAGGCCAGTAAAACAGAAACTCCGACGGATGAGACCAGAATGGGCTGAGAAAGTCAGAGAGGAAGTTAAGAAACAGATAGATGTGGGGTTCCTGGAAGTAGTAAAGTATCCCGAGTGGTTGGATAATATAGTACCGGTGCCAAAGAAAGATGCAAAGGTCAGAATGTGTGTAGACTACAGAGATCTCAACAAGGCTTGTCCGAAAGATGATTTTCCTTTGTCGCATATAGATGTTCTGGTTGATAGTGCGGCTTTATCTGCCATGTATTCATTTGCAATATGGATTTTCAGGTTACAATCAGGTTCTCATGGCTGAGGAAGACAAACATAAGACTGCATTTGTTACAGAGTGGGGTACTTATTGTTACAAGGTTATGCCGTTTGGGCTTAAGAATGCGGGGGCTACTTATCAGCGGTGGCCCACTACATTTTCCACGACTTGATGAACAAAGAGATTGAGGTGTATGTGGATGACATGATGGTGAAATCAGAGACAAGAGTTGGGCATATCGAAGCACTGGAAAGGTTCCTTCAGAGAGTTGACAGATACAACCTGCGCTAAATCCCAAGAAATGTGTGTTGGGGGTGACATCAGGGAAATTGCTTGGTCATACAGTGGGAATGGGCGGAATAGAGGTAGATTCTGAGAAAATCAAAGCAATAATAGAAATGTCTGCACCGAAGACAGAAAAAGAAGTCAGAACATTCTTGGGGAAGATTCAGTACATTAGTCGGTTCATCGCCAAGTTGACGTCAGTATGTGAGCCTATCTTCAAACTGTTGAGAAAAGATCAGCCAGTGAGATGGAATGAACAGTGTCAGACAACCTTCGACAAAATCAGAGAGTACTTGGTAAAGCCTCATGTATTGAAACCTCCGAGACCCAGGCAGACATTTGATATTGTATTTGGCTATAGAATCAGAAGCACTGGGGGCAATGATGGTACAGGCTGATGAGACAGGGGTAGAACATGCAGTCTATTATCTGAGTAAGAAGATGCTCCCGTATGAGGCTCGATATCAGGAAGTTGAGAAGATCTGTCTTGCAATGGTATGGGCTTCCAGAAAATTGCGGCATTATATCCAGTCATACAAGATCCAGGTAGTGGCAAAGGAAAATCCTCTGAAGTATTCATTCGGTGTCTTCACTAGTGGGAAAATTGGGCAGATGGTTGGTATTGTTGACAGAGTTTGACATTGAGTATCTCACCTCCAAAGTGATCAAAGGGCGAGCAGTAGCAGAGTTTCTGGCATTGCAACCTGTTGAGGGGGATCATATAAGTTTGAATTTCCAGATGAGAGATCCAAGCAATAACAGTCCAGAGATGGAGGATGTATTTTGACGGAGCAGTGAATTACAAGGGAGCCAGAATTGGGATCGTGATAGTGACCCCCGAGGGAGATACTTTGCATTTGGCCAAGAGGTTGACATTCAGAGTGACTAACAACATGGCCGAGTATGAAGCATGTGCTTTTGGTTTGACGGCATTGATAGCCTTGAAGGCCGGGAGTGTGGAAGTTTACGGAGATTCTATGTTGGTGGTCCAGCAGATGCGAGGAGAATGGGAATTGAAAGAAGAACGGTTGAAACCTTACCTTTTTCACCTCAGAAAATTGGCACAGTTATCCCCGAGTGTAAGTTTCAGCACTTACCGAGATAGAGAATCAGATGGCAGATGCATTGGCTACACTTGCAGCAACTTGGGAAAATTCAGAATTAGTGATGAGACCGTTGATACTGACAACAGCAAGCAGACCTGTTTATGAGATAGAAAGAATTCTGGAAGTTGAGGCCGACGATGGTAAACCTTGGTATTATGACATTCAGAGGTATCTGGAACATGGTGAACTCCCGGAAGGGGCAAGCAGAAAAGACAGAATAGCCATTCAGAAGTTAGCTTCCCAGTGTGTGACTTTGGAAGGAGAATTGTACAAGAGGCAAGCAAACGGTATTCAGTTGAAGTGTTTGGGAAAGGAAGAAGCCCAACATGTAATGGAAGAAATACACGCCGGGGTATGTGGTCCACACATGGACGGGTTGAATCTGTCCCGAAAGATAGTGAGACAAGGTTTTTATTGGTCAACCATGGAAACAGACTTGCGCAAAAATGGTAAACACTTGTCATGATTGTCAAGCACATGGTAATTTGAATCACTTACCGCACACAGAGTTGCATGGGTTGTCAGAGTCGTGGCCTTTCTCAGCATAGGGGATTGATATGATTGGGGAAATTCGACCGAATGCATCAAGGGCATCGCTTCATAGTAGTGGCAGTAGATTACTTCTCGAAGTGGTAGAAGCCGAATCATTCTGTAATGTTCACAAACAGCAAAAATAGAAGCAATGTGCAAAGTTATATAGCTCGGAACCTCATTTGTCGGTATGGTATGCCGCATCATGTAGTGACAGACAACGGAGTTCAGTTTCAAGGGGAGACGAAGGCAATGTTACAGAGATATGGGATAGGCCACCACAAGTCATCACCGTACAGGCCGCAGGAAAATGGGGCAGTTGAGGCAGCCAACAAGACTATATATGATTTTAGCCAAGATGATAGAAAATTGCAGAGATTGGGCCGAGAAATTACCGTATGCTTTGTGGGGGTACAGTACATCAGTAAGAACAGCAACAGGGGCCACACCTTACTCTTTGGTCTATGGAATGGAAGCAGTATTGCCAGTAGAAGTGGAAATACAGTCCATGAGGGTTTTAGCAGAGGCAGAATTACCGGAACAGAATGGGCCGCACAGAGGTTTGATCAGTTAGCACTGCTGGATGAGAAGAGAACGAAGTCTTTGTATCACATGCAGTTATATCAGAAGAGACTAGCCGAGCATTCAACAAGAAAGTACGCCCCACCAAGATCAGAAAGGGTGATTTGGTACTTAAGCAGTTGAGGCCGTCGGCGACAGATCCGAGAGGAAAATTCAGACCTAACTGGGAAGGAATTACATAGTGCAGAAGGTAATGGGAAATGGAGCAGAGCAAGAAGCTATCAGACTTGGAAGGAAACGAGTTCACCGAGCCGATCAACGTGGACAGATTGAAACAGAACTTTGCCTGAAGGAGAAAGGACCGAGCGGTCACCAAGGGAATTGGCAGAAGACCTAACCCAACGGAGTAGGAAAATCATTCATGCATACACGTAACATTGCATTCTCTTCGTGTTTGTTCTTGGTTTTGTGTTCGCAAGTTCAAAGAAAAGAGAAAGCGGCAGAAATGAGCCAAACAACGTCAGCGCAGTTTCAGTCTTACGGATGAGTCCCAAGGGGCAAGGCCCATGTCAGCTTGGGGGCGAGGCCCATATCGGCTTGGGGGCGAGGCCCATTTCAGCTTGGGGGGAGGCCCATGTCAGCTTGGGGGCGAGGCCCATATCAGCTTGAGGGCGAGGCCCACATCGTCAGCAGTTTTGGGATGCGTCCCAGGGTCGGGGTACCCCTGTTGACAGTTGCTGTTCCGGGATGCGTCCCAGGGTCGAGGGCCCCCTGCATCATCAGTTGTAGTTTCGGGTCGAGGTGTCCAGGATCGAAGTGCCCACTACATCATCAGTTCGAGGGCGAGGTCCCTATTATCAGCGGTGTTGGGTCGAGGTGCCCAGGGTCGAGGTGCCCCCATTGTCGTCAGCAGTTTTGGGATGCGTCCCAAGGTCGAGGTTGTTGGACAAAATGACCCATAGCGTCACTATTTGCACAGATCATTGTGTTGTTGTAGCAAATTAACTATGTGCAAGGAAATTGCACTCTCATCATTTGTGATTAGATCACCATAGATATATAAATGAAGAGAGTCCCTGTGTTGTGATTTCCTGGACTGAGAATGATATGAGACAGTATCAGTCCCCGAAGGATTAATCATAAATATCCCTAGCCGGAGTATTATCGAGACTGGACATCGATAATGCGGAATAGGCTAGTATTGCACTTGTGTTCGTTGTGAGGGCACACAACGGCATAGTTCTCATATATATAAGTATTGGATACTTATGCAAGTGCGATAGGAGGTCGTGTTTCACCGATGGTACGGGAAACAGCTTCGCTCTGGATAGACCCTTCGAAATCCCATTGGTATTATGACTATGTAGGTGTGTATAGTTTAACCTGAGACTTACATCGCTAATACTTATGCTAATCGATAGACTTTGGTCTTGGTGGTACAGGCCTTTAACCGGTTCTGCGTACACCACTTCTGGGTTTCTCAGAGAGTCGTAGTGTATTGGGTGTGATGTCGAGACGGAAGTATCACTTCAGTCATAGTGGAGATGATGTCAGCAGGATACGGTACTAGTGCTCTTGAGTGATGCGCATCCATCGGGATATTGTGACCAGGTCATGAATATCCGATTATAGAGACTATGTTACCAGACATTCGATATGTGCTTCGGACGGGTAGACACTTATCCAACCCAGCCCTAGCACGTGACTATCCGATACTGGGCTGATACACACAATACAATGGTATACACGCTTGATACAGATTTAATATTCTTAGATGAATATGACCGGAGGAATTTGGTAGACATCGTGCTTTGCTAGGAGCCAACCTTGTCTCGTAAATCGGTAGAACGTAGTACTTGGTACGTACGTGCTTCGGATACACCGATGACCGTATTTACTGCCAACGTATCCGGAGATCTCATGGGTCGCTTCCCCAATAATCCACCGATGACGCACAACTTGCCACTCTTGAATAATCTGGGATTATAAAGAAGAGAGAGAAAATTAATCTAGGATTAATTACAGAGACATTTTATCTAGGATAAAATATCGTCTAGAGAGAGAGATAACGATTAATTTGGAATTAATCGATTAAATTAATATATTCGATATACTAAACGAAATTAGATTTCGACGCAGAATTAAAATTAGATTTTAATTCGGGCGAACGAATTAATTTAGAATTAATTCGTTAGCGACGTGAATAATGAATTCGCTAGGCGTAATCATTTAATTACGACGCGATGGAAAAATCGTTAATTTAGAATTAGCGAACCCGAGCCCGAGTGTGATTGCGAGCGCATTCGTATTTCGAATTCGAGTGCGGCATTGCAAGTCGCATCAAGCGTCAAATTAGTCGCATCAAGCGTCAAATCACTTGTCACTTTGAGTGATGTGACTTGACAACATGTCACTTTATTAAAGTGACTTGATGTGAATGGTGATGGACTTGACATAAAGTGTAAAAGCATTTTGGAGGGAAAAGCTTTAAGTTTTTGCTCCAAATTTCATTTGATAAATTGGATTTATTAAATGAAATTGATTATTTATTTTGGAAAATATATAATCAAAAGTTTTACCATTTTTCATTAAGTCAAAAACACAATTCTCTCTCTCACTCTCTCATCTCTCTCACGCCAAAACAGTGGCTTGGCTCACTGGTTTTGAACATCATTTGGGCGTGACATATAAGGAAGCAAGAGTGGATTTTCATGGTGGAAATCCAAGTGCTAGCACACTTACGAGTCTTGCGAAGGTGGTAGGGAGGTTCGACCATGAGGCGGGACTCATCCGACGGAGTTTGGAGCTTCGAAATGAGACCTGAAACTGCCCAAACTAGTGAAGTGAACTACTGCAGTGGCGCCACCAAAACAGTGAGCTTTGTGGCTTCAATCGTCTTCAAATCGACTCAACCGACCGATGTGTAAGTATTCCGCTATCTTCGTTGGTGTATTCACGCATTTTTCATGTCTTGTTTGATCTTGGGACCTAGATAATAACCAACAATGGCATCAAGAGCTATAGGTTCAAGCATGAAATTTGTAGGGCTTAAAATTTGGGAAAATTTGTGTTGAGCATGATTTGAATGAATTGATTGTTTAAGTATGCTTATAACATGTCTAATTGCATTTTGGTTGGACCAATTTGTTGAAAATGATTTGGAATATTTTCCCCAAAAATTATACCTTGGCCGAATTAAATTGTATTTTTGGATTCTTGGAATTTTGGTTTTGATTCATTGGATGAGTTAGAATCATGTTGGATGATGTTAATTTGAAGTCAATTGGATTGAATTTTGAATTGAACAAAAAATCCCCATTTGCTCACTTGGCCGAATGGTATTATGCCCTAATGTCTTGGTAATTTTGATTTTTGACATTGGATGTGTATGAAATCAAATTGGATGGTGATTTGATGTCGATTGGGATTCGATTGGATTGAAACCGAATCGGACACAAAATCCCTCCTTTGGCCGAGAGCATTAAAAGCATGTAATGGGTTTGATTTTTCAATTTTGTGTGTTGGACATATGATAATGAATTGAGTATGATTAATTGGACTAATTTAGTGTTTTGAAATATTGATTTGGTTGATTAATCATGTAATGCACTTAAGTTAATTGAATATGAAATTGGATTTTGTATATTTAATTAATTGGGCCTAATTTTGGAAATTGGACTTTAATGTTGTATTTGGGCCTATTGGGCTTGATTTATCAAGTTGGGTTTAGGCCAATGGATTGGATCCAATTGGGCCCAAAACCTTAACCATAAAGCCCAAATGCGACTAATGAACCTTTAAAGTTCAATTGGGCCTAATGGGCCAAGATTGATTTATGGGCTTATGGGGTAAATCCCGGATTGGACTTTGGTTATCGTTTGACCCGAGTTGACCAAAAGTCCACGCCTTAAAGAAATCAATTAAAAGCCCATTGGACTTTAATTGAATTGACGTTGGACGTTAATCGGTCTTTGAGACGCGTTACGATTAAATTTGGAATTTAAATCGTAAAAGGTTTATTAAATAAAAGTGTAATATTAATTTGGAATTGAATAGTGAATTAGTATTAAATACATGTTAAATTGGATTTAATGATGTAGTTTAATTTAATTCATGAATTCGTACTTTAAGTACTTATTCGCAAAAAACGAGTTTGACTCGAACAAAATCAAATCGTTGTTTGAACATTGGATGATCACTTAATTATCAGATTAATTAATTTGATTAGATTGATTGATAGCATGCTTATATGTGTGAATACGTGGTTGTGTTGAATGAATAATGTATATCGGATGGATATTAGATGGGTGGGCAATTTTAGAAATTGTTGTAATAAATTCGATTTATTAAATTGGACCTGCGTGTCCAGCCTTATCACCTTCATTCTCTTTGTATTCTCTTCTCACCTATTCCCCTCCATGTAAATGAGGTTTCTTTAGAAGTGTAGTGTAACGGGTAGAAGTAATACAAGTGCTAGCTTGAGTGAGAAAGGGAGAGATTTGATCTAGGATCAATGTAAAGTATCCATCCGCATATCATTATTATTTATTTTCATACTCGCTTTATTATGTATTTAGAATGCATGTTTAAGGGTGTATGATGATGAGACCTTAACAAAGATAATTAATTGGTAGCCAATTTGCACGCGAAAAACCCTCGTTAAATATCAAGCGTTTATTTTCCTTCCATTGAGTGATTCTTGCTCAAGATCCGAGATTGGCAGGGGTTGTTGGCCAAAGTCAAGCCCTTGTCCGTCAAGATGTGTTTTAATCACGAGGCTTTGTTCCATATCGGTGTCGTGTCCAAGTTGTGGTTTGTTGGCCAAAGTCAAGACCACTTCTTGTCCATTGACATTGATTACGAAGCTTCCATGTCAATGGGTCCGCGCTTGACTGGGATCACTAGGTTTGTTGTGCCAAAGCCAAGGCCTAGTTGATTCAGAGGAAAAAGGTTAGGGTATTTATTCGATATATAGGCATATATTAGATATATGTTTGGGACTTGGATGTCCACCTACTGGATCTAGGAGTTGGATGAGATCCAATTGATCTTCGAGATCTACCTAGTTAATTATCATACAATTTGTTGGCCAAAGTCAAGATTGTGTGATATTTAACGGGATCCTAGCCCACTAGGAAACACGGTTTCCCGAGTACTCGACAGAGGGTTAGAGGCTCGACGAAAAATAGTGGGAGGCAAGTATTGAATTTGCAACATTCGTTCGAATACTCGCTAAACGCGCTCATCTATATTTTACTCGTCATATTAATCAAAAGTATTAGTTGGACTAATATTTTATGTTGTTTTAAAAAATATATATATAGTTGGACTATATACAAACTCATTCAATATATAGTTGATTTTATAATTGATTATAGTAATCAATATATTGAATTATTAAAATATAGTTGATTAAATAATTGGATTATTGTAATCATTATAATAAATAGTACCCTATTAAATTGATTAAATAGTTGGACTATTGAAATCAAGAAAGAATTGAAAAGTTGAATATTTAAAATATATAATCCTTGGATTAAATGTTTTAATTTTATTGGGAATTAATAATAGGTTACTTTATTGGATAAAATAACTTGTTATATCTAGGCCCATAATTAAGCAAATAAGTAGAGCATAAATCTTTGGAAGATTTATGTGATGATGACTTTAGTGCTTAATTAATATACTTATCATAAATCTATCTTTAGATTTAAAAGTATTAAATTGCAATTAATAATTCTTAGAGAATTGATTTGACTATTCTAGAGGTGAAAAGTCAAAGTTTGCAATTGGGCGTGTTGCACAAGGTGCACATCGTTTCGATATTCCGAAACCCGAGGCTTGGCCAAAGGTTTGTGAAATATTGAAAAGATAATTGACATATCCCAAAGTGACTACCATTTGGATATGGAAGACACGAAGGAATTAAAGAAAGGGCGAGGCTCTAACTTTGAAAATATTTGTCAAAGTTATGTTCACTACTAGTATTGAAATTGGATTTTAAATACTTAGTGTGGTACATAATATATATGTATTGATGTTCAGAATCTGCAATGAGCTGGATACTGACTTCAAGCCGAGATTTCTCTGCGAATCGGAAACGGGACGAAAGTCGCTGTTTCGACCAAGATACCTAAGTTTAGGAACTACCCTTCGGGTATGTACTTAAATTAGGAACTGTTATAATGTAACTAGTTTGACTAGAGACATTATCTCTATATCAGTGTTTAATCCGGTTATAAAAACCTTTATATTATAGAACACTAAGTGTTTTATTATATAAAGATGATACTGAGATAAATACATTAGATGTAAATAACAGAATTTATATTTTGAATATAAATAAAATCTCAAACATATAAAATGACAAATAAATAGCTCAAATTGATTTGATCAATAGAGACTTATTTGTGGCATTGTTGTCTAGGACACAATTTAACGAGACTCGTATATCCACACTTTTGAAGAGTGGGTACTAGGACTGATTTGACTATTCAAATAAGGTCTGCGAATCTAGTTTATTAGGTAAAGTACCTAAAATACTATTTACTTGGTAATAGTATAAGGGCCACCGATCTGTTAGCCCTATTCATGGTGAAGTAAGTGGGCCCATATCTAGCTAGGCTAGATGTGAACATGAATATTTCGTGACCTTAACGGATGTGGCATCACGTTATGGTTATGTGTTTCTTTTGAAGAACACAGATCGAAAACTTTTGAAGTTTCGACACGAAGTAGAAAAACAGATCGGCTATAGTATTATGCCGCCACGGTGAGACCGTAATGGAAAATACTTAAGCAGTAATTTTCATACGTATATGAAAGAGTACAGTATTCTTTCATATGAGGACTCCTCCCGAGACACGACAGTTAGACGGTGTGTCCGAACTAAAACCGAATTTTGTTGGACATGATAAGGTTTATCACGAGTCGCTCTGAGCTACTGTTTCCTTCAATAGGATATGTATTAACAGTGCAAAACTTATTTAGAATAAGGTTCCATATAAATCTATTTGACAGATGTCATATATGATATGAACAGGGAAGAAACGAGGTTTCTCATTCCTGATAATTTGGGTATGCCAGGCATAACGTTTGGATGATACCAAACTAAAAGACCCAAATTGGATAAATGCCAATATAGGTTATCCTAAGGGAAACCTTAAGTATAGTACTTGTAAATCTCACATGAGAACAATGTGATTGTTGCTCACCATGGGGCTTTTCCTGAGAGGAATACCGATATGCAGTGGTCAGTGGGAGGATAGTGATACTCGATGAAAATCGGAGTAATACTGTTCAAGGCACGAAGTCCTTAATGGAACACAAATAGTTCATCTATGATGAATCTATACCATTGATCTTCAAATACACAAGAAACTAGTAGATCGGATAGAGTCAGAAAACAACCTAGGGTATGGGTTTCTGATCTCACCCCATAAAGATGTCAATCTTATGGAGGTGTACCATCCGACTACGTTTTGAGGAAGTGATACGAGGTATCGACTCCCTATTATGGCAAAGTGCCATGAGTCCGAAATGGATTCCATGTATAACAACTATTTTGGATACTAGTTGTTGTACCACAAGGCATTGTGCCTATTGGTGCATTAAACGTCTTCAAGGAAGACATACATGGAAGGCAACATACCAATGTACTGAGCTAGGCTTTTGACGGAAAGGTATCGTTATCAACATTGTGTTAATAACGGTTCAACCTTTTACCTGTTGCCATGGTAAATCCATTTTGAAGATGCTTTTGATAACTGCATATTTCATTTATGAAATGTGTCAGTTGCAGATCAAAATCGCTTTCCTGAAAAGGAAACCTTTTGGAGGATGTTTACAACATCCTGACGATTTTGTATAACCAACAAACTAGGTTTACGGGTTATTCGATCCATGTTTGGATTGAAGCAAGCATAAGGTTCTTGAACTGACGTTTTGAAATAATCATAAAGGTTTATGATTCGACTCAAAATGAAATAATCTTGTGTATATAGGAGGTTAGTGGGAGAGGCACTGACAATGAAATTCCCATAAAACAATTGGTGAAAGCTTGGCTTTCATAGATATTCTTTCAATAGAATTCTTCGTAGAATTCTGGGGAGTAACAACCTTTATTCAAGGAATAAAGATCTACTGGGATAGATTTGGAGTTGTTAACACTCTCTGGGAAATTGTACATTTAAAATGTACTTGATAGGGTGTCTCATACGCTTCGAGCATATGGAGTCACGATCAGGTCAATCCAAGTGATAGTCACTGGATTGAACATTAAGAACATCTGTTAGTATCTGAGAGAACTAAAGATGTTGTCTTAAACTATGGAGAAGGACAACTTGAAGTGACTGGGATCACCGCTGCAAGTTTCCAAACAATTAAATACTGAGATACTATAAAGTTTGAACACTGGGACAGTGAGCTGGAAATATTCCAAGCAAGATAACTGTTGCCGAATAAACAACAAATGCGGATTATTGCTGCAGCTGAGGCAGCAATAGAAGCCATTTGGATCGAAAATAAATCTAATTAGATTAGATATAGTTCTTTTAGGAGCTGAGCTGGCGTCAGCACAGGCTAAGGAATTAAAGGTCTCATCGACGATCCAGATATATACTTCTATATCATCTGATTCGTTCGGATCATACATCGTGGCGATGTGATGATCGTGTAAATCGCGTCAGACGATAATCAAGCAAATCCGCTGACGAAACCCTTTCCTCAGCAATTTGAGCGAACCGTACATAGTTCGGGTGTAGGACACTTGAGTGACTCGCTATGTGCCAAGTGGGAGATTGTTGGACAAATTGACCAATAGCGTCACTATTTGCACAGATCATTGTGTTGTTGTAGCAAATTAACTATGTGACAAGGAAATTGCACTCTCATCATTTGTGATTAGATCACCATAGATATATAAATGAAGAGAGGTCCCTGTGATTAGTTCCTGGACTGAGAATGATATGAGACAGTATCAGTCCGCGAATGATTAATCATTACGAGTCTTACGAAGGTGGTAGGGAGGTTCGACCATGAGGCGGGACTCATCCGACGGAGTTTTTGGAGCTTCGAAATGAGACCTGAAACTGCCTAAACCAGTGAAGTGAACTGCTGCAGTGGCGCCACCAAAACAGTGAGCTTTGTGGCTTCAATCGTCTTCAAATCGACTCAACCGACCGATGTAAGTATTCCGCTATCTTCGTTGGTGTATTCACGCATTATTTCATTTCTTGTTTGATCGTGGGACCTAGATAATAACCAACAGAGGTGCCCCTGTTGACAGTTGCAGTTCCGGGATGCGTCCCAGGGTCGGGTGCCCCCGTTGTCGGTTGCAGTTATTGGGATGCGTCCTAGGATCCAGGTCCACTGCAGCACCAGCTTAGCTCGAGGCAGCAGACGAGCCAGGTAAGTAAAAATGCGTTGCATAACTTTGATATGATTGTTCAAAGTCACACACTGCACCAGTCCCATCAAAGTGGGGGCGACTGTAGGTATTGCATTTTTGCATGTGAAACCCGATGATGAGTCTTAGTTGGAGGCACTACCTTTTTAGTTAAGGATATTGCGGGAAACGGACTTCGGAAGGGGAAATTCGGAATAAGTATGTCGTCAAGTTCATTTCACAAGTTCACTTTTTTCGTTCGTGCTGCGTTCGTTACCACGTTCGAACGTCAAACAGATTGCGGACATTCGTGCAGCGTTCTAAGAGGCGTTCGAATAGTGTCGGTATTTCTGGTTTTGCTGCTAGGCCCACACGCCCAAGGCCCTTAAATTACACCCAAATTAAATCAAATATTAATTAGTTAATGTATTTGAATTAAATAAAATATTTTAAGCCATTTACCAATTAAATAAAACATAAAATATAATCATACCTAATTTGGACAAATCAAATATATTACATACTAAATTAAAAAAATGCCATGCCTAATCCTAACCAATCAAATATATTGTATTCCTAATTTGAACCAAATTTGTCCCCCCTCAATCTAATATTTTCCTTGTTGGATACCAAATCAAATCCTCCCTTTAATGCCAAATCATATTCCTTGTGAGACAAGGTGAAGCCCTAGCCTTTCTCTATATAAACCACACCTCTCCAAGGCATTCCCTCCTCCTAGTTTACGCCCATCACAAGAAAAAAGAAGCAAATAATTTCCAACCTCCTCACCAAGCTCTCCATTCACGCATATTACACAAAAAAATATAACAAATTTCTCTTCATCTCCTTCCATTACTTGACCGAAAAACACAGCCCCAGAAGCCTCCCTCACATCACCGAAAAATACACCAATACAGCAGCCCTTCGCACGTCAAAAACACAGCCCCATAAGCCTCCATATATCACCGAAACAACAGCCCCGTAAACCTCCCTGCAGTACCGAAAAACTGCACTCCTATTAGCCCTCAAAACAGTCCCCAAAATCCCTAAACCAGTAACATAAAAACTGCACTTATAACCCTTAAATAATCACACAAAAACTGCACTTAAAACCATAAAAAACACCCAAAACAGTCCCCTATACACCTGAAACAGTGACCAGTAATACAACAGCGAAACCGCGAGGAAACAGCAGCAAAATGGAGTCAAAATAGTAGCTTGAGCAGTGAAACAGCGAGGTAAAACGCAAACCAGTGAACCAGAAAAGTAGCGGTGTGGTAGCCCTTCCGACGGCCGTGAAACGTGAGTTAGAAAGTAGACATAAAACGTTAGACCTGGTGGTACTTTCCACATTCGTTTTCTGTTTTATTTGTATTATTTATTGAGTATTGCTTGCATGATTGTTATGATGAAATGCATGTTGTGGCCCTTAAGTAGATAAATATGCATGGATTATGAGATATTGTATGTTGTGGCCCTTGAGTAGATAAATATGCATGGATTATGAGATATTGTATGTTGTGGCTTTGGAATAAAATGAGAGATGTGTCAACTCTCGCGGTATATCGGATGGAAACCCGGACATAAATTTCATAGCTGATTCCGAATGGACGGTAATATGATCTGTACTCGGGATACAACTCCACGTACCGCTTGAGTAAACGACACTTTCTTTTGCTTTATATTGCTTTGATTTATTTATTTTCCGTCATTTGAATTCCACATGTTACTTGTTTATGCATGACTCAATCGAGTGCATGGGCTTAGTAAGTCGGATTAAAGGTCCCCTATTTGGAGGGGTTAAAATCCTTTACCACGATGCTTTGCCGCGCCAGTTGACGTGTGTTCGATTGGATGTAAGATATGTTCAATCGGGCATACTAAGTTTAATGTCATTGTCTTTATTTTTGTATGCATGACGCAATCGAGTGCATGGGCTTAGTAAGTCGGATTAAAGGTCCCATATTTGGAGGGGTTAAAATCCTTTACCACGATACTTTGTCGTGCCGGTTGATGTGTGTTCGATTGGATGTAAGATATGTTCAATCGGGCATACTAAGTTTGATGTCATTGTCTTTATTTTTTTATGCATGACGCGATCGAGCGCATGGGCTTAGTAAGTCGGATTAAAGGTCCCCTATTTGGAGAGGTTAAAATCATTTACCACGATGCTTTGCCGCGCCGGTTGCTGTATATTCAATTGGATGTGAGATGAGTTCAATCAGATACGTGAGGTCCCACATTGTGGATTTATTTATCTATGAATGTGTTGCATGCATCAGGTATGGTTCCGTTCGAACGTGTTCTCGAACGCCACACGAACGTGAACCTTCTGTTTACCGTTCGAACGCGTCCTCGAACGCTACGCGAACACACACGCATTTTCTTAGTGTTTCATGCATCAGGTCTGGTTCCGTTCGAACGCGTTCCCGGACGCCACACGAACGTGAACCTTCTGTTTACCGTTAGAACGCGTTATCAAACGCTATGCGAACGCGAATGCATCTTCTTAGTGTTTCATGCATCAGGTCTGGCTCCGTTCGAACGCGTTCTCGAACGCTATACGAATGCGAACCTTCTGTTTACCGTTCGAATGCGTTCTTGAACGCTACGCGAACGCGCACCCCCTGAGCTGAGTTATTTTCATCAGATTTCGTACATAATTGTCCCTAGTAGTTATTCCTTCGTATGATGAACCTGATTGTTTCTATGCATTATGCAAGATTGTGTAGGTGTCGTTCGTCTGTATTCTCCACATGTATGAGTATAATGTGTTTATTAACTTGTATGCTTGACGTATGTTAATCTTTATGTATGCAAATTAAGACATAGATTACATGCAAATAGGCTGTATGCAAATTCGGATATGTGTTACATGTAAATTTAGATAAACTTGTTGATGTATGCATGAGAACTTAGAAGCATGATACTCTTGGAAATAAGTGTTACTTAAGCTTGATTAAATTATTGCACAAATCCTTTCATTACAAGTGACATAAGTAAGGGACCATTCCGAACCCAACGGTTTGAGGTCTTCCCTTGCGAGGGGTGAGTGCGGCCTTAAATCTCATTTTCCCGGTTCACACCGGGTGGCGACTCCATTATTTCTCCGGTTTAGTCCCCCGTGGCTACTCCGTACTCCCAACTAGGTCGCGAGCCTAGAACAGCATGCGTGGTCCAGTTTCTGTGTCCCACACAAAGCCCAATATTACAAAATAGGCCCAACATAATTAAATTACAAAAAAAACAAATTTCACAATTTAATTACATAAAGTGTATATCATAATTAATTAACCAAATCAATATTTCCAAAACACCAAATTAGACTAATTAATCATGCTTATCAACATTAAATCATGTCCAACACAATTTAACAAAAAATCAAACCCAATAAATGCTTCCAAAGTCTCGGCTTTATAGAGATTTTAATGTCCAATTTGAATTCAATCCAATTAAATCCAATTCAACATTAAATCAACAATTTCCAATTGATTCCAAAACATCCAATGAATCAAAAATAAAAAAATCACCAAGACATTAGGGCTCATTATTTTCGGCCAAGCCTAAAATTTGGGCAAATTTGTTCCAAACAATTTTTCATGAAATTGATCCAATCAATCTTCAATTCAACAACATTTAAGCATATTCATTCATCCAATTTCATAAAATCATGCTCAAAATCATTTTACCCAATTTTAACCCTAAGCAAGTTTCATGCTCAAATGGCTCTAATACCTTTGTTGGGTTTCTATTAAGTCCCAAGGATCATTTTCAAGCATTGAAATAAGTATGAATACAAAAAGGAGAATGGCGGAATCATACTCACAACGATCGGATTGGATGCATCTAAGAAAAATCCTTTCCTCTTTGTTGAAGAAGCTCTCGACCATAGTGGGTATTTGGACTTCATCTTCATCTTCAAGCTCCAAGCTTTATCAATGGTGATTCCATGCTCATGAGATGGTTTCCCTATCACCTTGTATGCCTCTTTGTGTGCTAGCACCTTTATGATTTGCCACAAATCACCATGTTTCTCCTCCACTTGGTCTCGGCATCGGCTGCCAAACCAGAAAAAAAATAGCCCCTATTTAGGCGTGAGAGAGGCAAGAAGAAAGAGAAAGAGAGTTGTGTGGTTGGTAGCTAATTTGTGTACACATTTTATTTTCCAAAAACCATTTACAATTTTTCTTTTTCTAAAAAAGTCAAACCATAAATGCCAACCACTTACATCAACTTCCATCAATCAATTAATAGTGACTGGTGTCAATCACTCAAAGTGAAAGACATTTATCACTTGATTGACGGATGATGTGACGCTAGATGTGACTAGCGATTTGACGCTTGATATGATTTGTGTGCCGCACTCGAATTCGAAATGCGAATGCGCTCGCAAACAATCCCGGGCTCGGGTTCGTTAATTCCAAATTAACGATTTTTCCGTTGCGACGTAATTAAACGATTATGCCTAGCGAAATCACTATTCATGTCGCTAACGAATCAATTCTAAATTAACTCGTTCGCCCGAATTAAAATCTAATTTCAATTCCGCGTCGAAATCCAATTTCGTATAATATATCAAATATATTATTTAATCGATTAATTCCAAATTAATCATCTCTCTCTTTAAATGATATTTTATCCTAGATAAAATATCTCCGCAATTAATCCCAGATTAATTTTCTCTCTCATCTAATTAATCCCAGATTAATTAAAGTGCGAGTCATACGTCATCGGTGAATCTTGGGGAAGCGACCCATGAGATCCCCGGATATGTTGGCAGGAAATTCGGTCGTCGGACTATCTGAACATGTAAGTAACTAGTAATACGTTTGTACCGATTTACAAGACAAGGTTGGTTTCTAGCAAAGCGCCATGCCTACCCAATTCTCCAGAAATATCCTTACAGGAATATAAGATCTATATCAGGCATAATATACGTAGTATTGCGTATGTCGATCCAGTATCGGATGATCATGTGCTAGGCCTGGGGCTGGAATTGTGTCTGCCCCGTACGAAGCACATGTCGGATGTCTGGTAACTAGTCTCTATATCGGATATACATGACCTAGTCATAATATCCCGATAGCTGCAACATATAAGAGAACCTGTACGTATCCTACGTGACCATCATCTCCACTATGACTGGAGTGATACTTCCATCTTGACATCACACCCAACACACTACGATTCTCAATATACCCCAGTGTAGACAACAGAACCTGGGCAACGCTGTTCTTGGCTCGCGGCCTCGTTGGGAAGTACGAAATAACATGGAGTCGCCACCCGGTGTGAACCGGGACAAAGATTTAAGGCTGCACTCACCCCTCGCAAGGGAAGACCTCAAAACGTTGGGTTCGGAATGGTCCATTACTTATGTCACTTTTGATGATATAATTTGTGCAATGAACTAACCAAGTCTATTCAATAATCATGCTCAATGGTACTTAGATCTAACATGCTTTCATCCAAATAACTCCACGCAATAACACAACGAGCATATTGAACCATTAAACCGAAATAAACGAATAACTAATTAAACATAAACATAAACTAAACAAAACATCATGCATAAAGAATAAAGAAACAACATGCCCTAATAACATAATCATGTTTCGAACATTAAATAATAAACTAAATTAAATCATGCTTAAAATAATAAATAAACAACCTACGAACTATAACATGCTCAATACAAATTTTGGATGAGACGAGACATATTTATCTTAAGCGGTACGTGGCATTGTATCCCGAGTGCAGATCATACTACCGTCTATTCAGAATCGGCTATGAAATTTATGTCCGGGTTTCCATCCGATATACCACAAAAGGGAACACATATTCTGCTCATCCAACAATCACATCATGCCTCAAACGACTCTCATGCGATAATATTTCTAAAATAAATAAAATAAACGAAAGATAATAAATAAAAGGGTGCCCTCAGGTCTAACCTCTTTTTTCGTCTCACGAAAGGGCGTTACACATCCGTTGGAAGGGTGAATGATCCGTAACTCTTTCGATTCACCAACTCAACGTCTTTCCTCGCTGTTTTACTGTTTGGGCTGTTGTTTTTACTCCGTTTCGCTGCTGTTTTTAGGCTACTGTTTTAAGGGTTTAAGAGGCTGTTTTGGGACTGTTTTGGGTTAATTTGGGGACTGTTTTGGGCATTTTTTAGTGCAGTTTTAGGGCTATTTGGGGGGTACAAACTGGACAGTTTAGTGGTCAGTATGCGCGCGGTGCAGGGGGCTGGTCAATGAGCAATTTGGGCGTGGAGTTAGGTGAGGTTTGCGGCAGTTTTGGGGAGTCTAAGGGTGGGGCACAGCTGCGTGAAGAAGCAAGGCTGCGTGGAGTTGAATATGGTGATGTCGGTGAGTGGGGCGTGAGTGGGCTTTTAGGTGGCGTGAGAAGGGGCAGGTGGCTAGGGGTGGGTGAGGCAAGGTGAGTGTTGGGCGTGAAAAGTGATCAATGGGCAGGGGCTGCTCGGGTACGTGAATGAAGTTTTAATTGGTTAAAGGGTGCGTGAATGGCTTAAGTGAAGGCAGGTGCGTGGCTTACGTTTGAAGGTTAATGCGTGAATTAGGTCTTTGAGTGTAGAGGGTCATGTGTCTAGGTTTTGTGAGGGAGGGCTACCGAATGAGTGAATGAGAGAGAGTGGCTGAGAGAGATTCAGGGTTTTGCTTTGTATTTTTGTAAGAGTGAGCCAGCCAGCCATGGTTTGAATGTGTGGAGAGGGGTTATTTTTATAGGCAAGGGGATGAGTTTTACTTTGTTGGGGAAGGAATATGATTTGTGTGTTTTAAAGGGGATATCTTTTAATTTAGTATGTAATAAGGAAATCTTTTAATTTGGGGAAGTGATTTATGTATTTTAGGAAATGGATTTAATTTAATTTAGGAAGGTGATTTAATTAAATTAGGAATGTGAATTATTTTAATTAGGAATGTTATTTATGGAATTTAATTTGAATCTTTTAATTTGGGAATGAATTTAATTTGTGACATGTGTTTTAATTTAATTTAATTTGTGACATGTATTTTAAATATTTTAATTATTTTTTTATGTGATTTAATGGGTTTGGTGTGTTTTAAAACAGAGGTCCAACAAGCGAACCCGAAGCGAAACAAGCGAGTTAAATCTGACAAAATACTAATACCCAACTTTACCCTTCCAACGTCCGTTTCCCGCGGCTTTCACAACTAAAGAGGTAGTGTCTCCATACGAGACTCATCATCGGGCTAATGTGTAAAAATGCAATGCCTAGAGTCGCACCTACTTTGATGGGACTTGTGCAGTGTGTGACAATGACAATTCTATCAATGTACATGCAAGGATTTTTACTTACCTAGCTCGCCAGCTGCCACCTGGTCTGCCCGTTGCTTCGAACTGAGTTGATTGTGCGATGGGCACTGTTGGACAATTATGACCCATAGCGTCACTATATGTACAGATCATGGTGTTGTTGTACAAATTAACTATGTGACAAAGGAAATTGCTCTCTTATCATTTGTGATTAGATCACCTAGATGTATAAATAATAGGAGGTCCTTATGATTAGTTCCTGGATTGAGATGATATGAGACCGTATCAGTCCACGAAGGATTAATCATTAAATATCCCTAGTCGTAGTATCATCGAGACTGGAAATCGATAATGCAGAATAGACTAGTATCGCACTTGTGCGCGTTGTGGGAGCACAACGACATAGTTCTCATATATTGAAGTATTGGATACTATGCAAGTGTGATAAGAGGTTGTGTTTACCGATGGTACGGAAACAGCTTCGCTCTGGATAGACCCCTCGGAATTCCATTGGTAGTATGACTATGTGTCTATGGAAGGAAGTCCGATATAAGGGTAGGTGTATTTGGTTTAACCTGAGACTTGCATTGCTAATACTTGCGACAATCGGTATGCTTTAGTTTTGGTCGTCCAGGGCTTTAACGGTTATGTGTACGCCTCTGCTGGGTATATCGAGAATCATAGTGTATTGGGTGTGTGATGTCAAGACGGAAGTATCACTCCAGTCATAGTGGAGATGATGTCACGTAGGATACGGTACTTAGTCTTTAAGTACTGCGGTCATCGGGATATTATGAATAGGTCATGTATGTCCGATTATAGAGACTAGTTACCAGACATCCGACATGTGCTTCGTACGGGGCAGAGGCAGAACACATTCCATCCCCAGGCCTAGCACGTGACAATCCGATATGGATCGCAATACGCAATACTACGTATACTACGCCT
>SKCR01008927.1:0-55269 GCA_019454045.1 Zanthoxylum bungeanum | reverse complement strand
AACGAATCACATGTATAATTGAAGTATATATCTGGATCGTTGATGAGACCATTAATTCTTTAGCCTGTGCTGTAGCCTAACTCAGCTGCTAACATAACTGTTCTAATCTAATTAGGATTATTATCAATCCAGAAGGCTTTTATTGCTGCCTCGGCTGCAGCAATAATCCACTTTTATTGTTTATTCGGTAACAGTATCTTGCATGGAAGATTTCCAGCTTACTGTTCTGTTAGTCTAACTATATAGTACCGTTCTTACGACTTATAGTCGTTTTAATCGGTTTGGACACTTCAGTAGTGAACCCAGTCACTTCAAGTTCTCTTTCTCCATAGTATAAGACAACATCCTTATTTCTCTAAGATACTAAAGGATGTTCTTAACATCAATCCAGTGACTATCACTTGGATTGCCCTGATTGTGACTCCATATGCTCAAAGCGTATGAGACACCAGGTCGCGTACATTTTTCAATGTACCAGTTGTCGGAGAGTACGAACAACTTTAAATCTATCCCAGTAGATCTTTATTCCTAGAATAAAGGTTGTTTCTCCCAGAATTCTACGGAGAATGTTTCATGAAAGCCAAGCTTTCACCGATTGTATTATGGGAATATCATTTCCAAGAAATGACATGTCATCATTTATTTAGACATTCATTATCAGTGCGCTCCCACTAACCTCCTTATATACACAAGAATCATTTTCGTTTTGAATCAAATCATATACCATTATGATTACATCAAAACGATAATTCCAAGAACGCAATGCTTGCTTCAATCCATCCATGGATCGAATTAACTTGCAAACCTTGTTTGCTCATTTTGGTACTACAAAACCATCAGGATGTCGTAAACATCCTCCAAAAGGTTTCCGTTAAGGAAAGCGGTTTTGGCATTCAGCTGCCATATTTCATGAATGAAACATGCAGCATCAGCAAGTATTATCCAAATGGATTTATCCATGGCAACAAATAAAAGGTTTCGTCGTAATCGACACAATGTTGATAACGATACCTTTTCGCTACAAGCCCAGCTTAGTACATTGGTATGTTGCCTTCCATGTATGTCTTCCTTGAAGACTTATATAGTACCAATAGGCACAATGCCTTGTGGTACTTCAACTAGTATCCAAACTTGGTTGATTTACATAGAATCCATTTCGGACATTATGGCATTTTGCCAAAATAGGGAGTCGATACCTTGTATCTCTTCCTCATAGGTAGTCAGTTCGTATTCCTCAATAAGATTGACATCTACTTGAGGTGAGATCAGAAACCCATACCCCAGGTTGTTTTCTGACTCTCTCCGACTTACGTGGTTCTTGTGTATTCGAAGATTATTGGTATAGTTTCATCCTTGATGAACTATCTGTGTTCCATTAAGGAATCGGTGCCTGGAATAGTATTACTACGATTTTCATCGAGTTTTACTTTCCTCCCACTTACCACTGCATATTGGTATTCCTCTTAGGAAAATCGCATGGCGAGCAATAATTACATTGTTCTCTAGTGAGTTGTATTAAGTACTATACTTAGGTTTCCCTAGGATAACCTATAATTAGGCACTTATCCGATTTGGGTTCTGGTTTGGTATCATCCAAACTTATCCCAGCATACCTAAATCTTTAGGAATGAGAAAACCATGTTTCTTTCCTGTTCATATCTAATATGAAGTCTGTCAAACAGATTTTTATGGAACCTTATTCAAAATAAGTTCTGCACTGTTAATGCTTATCCGTTGAAGGAAATGGTAGCTCAGAGCGACTCATGATTAACCTTATCATGTCCAACAAAATTTGGTTTCTCCGTTCAGACACACCGTCAGGATTGACGTGTTCCGAGAGGAGTCCTCATTGAAAGAATACTCTACTCTTTCAAGTATTTGAGAAACTTATTGCTTAAGTATTTTCATCATGGTCTAACCGTGATGATTTTAATACTTTAGCTGATCTGTTTGTCTACTTCGTGTCGAAACTCTTTGAATTCATCAAAAGTTTCCGATTTGTGTTTCAAAAGAAACACATAACCATAACGTGATGCCACATCCGTAAAGGTCACGAAACATTCATATCCACATCTAGCCTAGCTAGACATGGGCCCACTAACGTCACTATGAAAGAGGGCTAACAGATCGGTGGCACTTACACTTTTACCAAGTAAAAGGTATTTTAGGCATTTTGCCCAATAAACTAGATTCGTAGACATTATTTGAATATTATCAAATTTGTCCTAGTACCAACTCTTCGAAAGTGTGGATATACGAGTCTTGTTAATTGTGTCCCAGACAACAATGCCACATTCAAGTCTCAACTGATTAATTCAGTTTGAGCTATTTATTTTTCATGTTATACGTTTGAGATTTATTTATATTCAAAATATAAATACTGTTATTCACATCTAATGTGCTTATCTCAATATTATCTTTATAAAATAAAACACTTTAGTGTTCTAGAATATAAAGGTATATCCGCAACGGATTATACTCTGATATAGAGATAATGTTTCTAGTCAAACTAGTTACATTTTAACAGTTTCCTAATTTAAGTACACACCTGAATGGTAGTTCCTAAACTTAGGTTTCTACGGTTAAAACAACGACTGTCGTCCCATTTCCGATTCGTAGGTAAATCTCAACTGAAGTCAGTCTCCTGCTTGTTAGCAGATTCTGCACACCAGTATAAATTTATATACCACATCCAGTATCTAAAATCCAATTTTAATACTAGTAGTAAACATGTTTATGACAAACATATTTGAAGTCGGAGCCTTGCCCGTTTTCAATTCATTCATGTCTGCCTTGTCCATGCGGCAATCACGCTTCAATTGACCCCGTTTGCCACATCATAGGCAGACATCTTGGGATATGACCTTTGTCTTCCCAAAAGATTATAATGACTTTGCCTTTGACCCTTTTCCACACTCAAAAGCCTTTGGCCAAGCCTTGGTCTTCTGGAATGTTGAAGTAAGGTGCGCCTTGCGCTACTTGCCTATTGCAAACTCTGGCTTTATCTCCTTGAGTAAAGCCATTAACTCTCCAAGAGTTTACTATTGCAATTTAGTACTTCTAAGATCTAAAGATAGATCTATGAAGATCCTTCAATTTCATTATCATACTATAAGGATCTAATCCTTAGTTCTGATTAAGAAATTAAGGAGTCTATTTGGCAAGCTTATTGGATTAAGCACTAAAGTTATCATCACATGAATATTCCAAATATCATGTTCTACTATTTGCTTAACTCCGGGCTTAGGCCCAAGATGTTATTTTATCAAATAAAGTAACTTCTCAGTTTTCAGGACTATTCTGATTCATTATTCCCAATTTGAAAATTAAAGTCGTTTAAATACATTTTCACCCAGGATTATGTTTTAAACACTAATCTTTCAATTATCTTGATTCTAATAGTCCAACTATTTAATCAACGATTTTAGGTACTATTGATTATAATGATTACTATAGTCTAACTATATAATCAACTATAATTTAATAGGTTAAATTCAATTATATTGATTACTATAATCCAATTATAAAATCAACTATTTAATTGAAATGGTTAATTCAAATATATTGATTACTATAATCCAATTATATAATCAACTATAAATGAAATAGTTTGAATACATTCCAACTGTTTATTTAAAACAACAATTAATTATTAGTCCAACTAATATATTAATGTAACGACGAAAAATTAAAATGAGCGCATATGGCAAGTAACTAAACGAATATTGCAAATTTAATACTTGCCTCCCATTATTTTTCGGCGAGCCTCTAACCCTCTGTTGAGTACTCGGGAAACCTTGTTTCCTAGTGGGCTAGGATCCCGTTAAATAACACACAATCTTGACTTTGGCCAACAAATTGTATAATAATTAACTAGGTAGATCTCTAAGATCAATTGGATCCCATCCAATTCCTAGATCCAGTAGGTGGACATCCAAGTCCGAAACATATATCTTATATATGTCAATATATCCAATATATTCCCTAACATTTTTCCTCTGAATCAACTAAGCCTTGGCTTTGACACAACAAACTTACTGATCCCAGTTAAGCGGAACCCATTGACTTTGGAAAACTTCGTAATCAATGTCGATGGACAAGAAGTGATATTGACTTTGGCCAACAAATCACAACTTGGACAAGACACCGATATGGAACAAAGCCTTCATGATTCAAACACATCCTTGACGGACAAAGGTCTTGACTTTCGCCAACAAACCAATGCCAGTCTTGGATCTAGAGTAAGAATCACTCAATGGAAGGAAAAAACGCTTAATATGTAGTGAGGGTTTTTCGCGTGTAATTGGCAACCAATTAATTATCTTTGTTAAGGTCTCATCATCATACACCATTAAACATGCATTATAAACACATAATAAGGCGCATATAAATAAAATAATAATGATATGCGGATGGATACTTAAACATTGTTCCTAGAACAAATCTCTCCATTTCCTCTCTCCCGCTAGCACAAGTATTACTGCTACCCGATTACATAACACTTCTAAAGAAACCTTATTTACATTGATGGGAATAGGTGAGAAGAGAAATACAAAGAGTAAGGAGGTAATAGGCTGGACACGCAGGTCCAATTAATAAATTCTAAATTTATTACAACAATTTCCAAAATTGCCCTCACCCATCTAATATCCATCCGATATGCATTATTCATACATCGCATCCATGTATTCACACAAGCATGTTATCAATCAATCTAATCCAATTAATTAATCTGAATATTAATGACCATCCAATGTTCAAACAACGATTTGATTTTTCGCGAGTCAAACTCGTTTTGCGAATAAGTACTCAAAGTACGAATTCTTGAATTAAATTAAACTACAACATTAAATCCAATTTAATTTGTATTTAATACTAATTCTATATTTAATTCTAAATTAAATAATACACTTTCTAATGTGCCTTTTGCGATTTAGATTCTAAATCTAATCGTTACGGGTCTCAAAGCCCAATTAACATCCAATGTCAATTTAATTAAAGTCCAATGGGCTTTTAATTAATTTCTTAAGGCATGGACTTTTGGTCAATATGGGTCAAACCCAAATACCAAAGCACATTTAAGGAATCACCCTTATTTGCCAAGAAACCAATTTAGGCCCAATTAAAATTAAAGGTCCATTAAGTCATAATTGGACTTTATGGATATTGTTTTGGGCCCAATTGGATCCAACCAATTAGCCTAAACTAAACTTGGCCCAACCAAGCCCATTAAGCCCAATTACAACTTTACAAGCCCAATTCCAAATTTGGCCCAATTAATTAACTTACAAAATTCCAAATTTCACAATTAATTAATTTTAAAGTGTATGTCATAATTAATTATCCAAATTAACATTTCCAAAATACTAATTCACTCAATTAATTATGCTCATTAGCATCAACATATGTCCAACACATTTGAATCAAAAAATCAACTCATTTTCATGCTTCATAGTCTCGGCATTTTGGGGTTTAATTGTTCAATTCAAAATTCAATCCAATTAAATCTCAAATCAACAATTCCCAATTGTTTCAAGTCATCCAATGATCAAAGAAACAAAAAATACCATGACTTTAGGGCATTATCAAGATTCGGCCAAGCCATCTAGGGGTGTCAAAACGAATCAACGAATCGAATTTGTGTCGAATCCTAAACGAATCGAATCAAAATATGATGGATTCGTATTCGATTCGTTTATTAAACGAATCCTAATATCAGAATTCGTATTCGATTCGTTTAATAAACGAATCGAATACGAATATTCGTTTATTCGTTTAGTCAATGATATTATTTAATAAAATAATTTACCACACTTGATTTACATCAATTATTCATTAAGATATACATATGAAATGTGTAATTAATATATTTACTAAAAATATCTCACCAAATACTGAAAAATATTAATTTTTCTATGTTAATTAGCTATAATTTCTCGAATATTAATTGAAAATTAACAATAACTAGTAAATAAAAATAATAAACGAATCCTAAACGAATAAACGAATCAATGAGCTTAAATTCGTATTCGATTCGTTTAATAAACGAATCGAATCGAATTGACCCATTATTAAACGAATCCATTTTTTCAAACACGTATTCGCTTTAAAGCGAATCGAATCGAACGAATAAACGAATCCTGACCCAAATTGACACCCCTAAAGCCATCCAATTTGGGGAAAATTTTTCCAATTCAAAATTCATCAAATTGACATTGCATAACACCATGTTATCATAATTTAAGCATACTCAAACAATCAATTTCACTCGAACATGCTCAAATCAATTTTGCCCAAATTTTACCCTAATCAAGTTTCATGCTCAAAATGGCTCAGATACCATTGTTGGGTTTCTAATTAGTCCCAGATCGATTTCAAGCAAGAAACATGTGCGAATATAACAATGAAATATGGTGGAATCATACTTACATTGATCGGCTTTGCGATGCGACGAACAAAATTATTTTTGCTCCTCCTAGAAGCTCTCGGCAGTGAGCAGTTTTGTCCTCCTCCAAATTTAAATTAGTTGATTTGGTTGTTGGAGTTGTGTATTTAATACACAAAAATGTATTTCAAAAATCCATTTACCAAAAGTTAAAGCATTAAAGCCACAACCACCTCCATCACTATTCACATCAAAAGTGACTAGACATCACTTCACTCAAAGTGATGTGACTTCCATCACTTGATTGACTAGTGATTTGAAGCTTGATGTGACTTGTGGGCCGAACTTAAATTCGCAATGCGAGTGCGCCCGCAAACACTCCCGGGCTCGGGTTCGCTAATTCCAAATTAACGAATTTTTTGTTGTGACGTAATTAAATAATTATACCTAGCGAAATTACTATTCATGTCGCTAACGAATTAATTCTAAATTAACTCGTTCGCCTGAATTAAAATATATTTCAATTCCACGTCAAAATCCAATTTCGTATAATATATCGAATATATTATTTTATCGATTAATTCCAAATTAATCGTTCTCTCTCTTTAATTAATATTTTATCCCAGATAAAATATCTCCGTAATTAATCCCGGATTAATTTTCTCTCTATTAATTAATCCCAGATTAATAAAGTGCGAGTCATACGTCATTGATGAATCTTCGGGAAGCGACCCATGAGATCCCCGAATATGTTGACAGTAAATCAGGTCGTCGGACTATCCGAACACGTCTGTACCTAGTACTACGTTTATACCGATTTACAAGACATGGTTGGATTCTAGCAAAGTATTATGCCTACCCAATTCTCCAGAAATATTCTTACTGGAATATATGATCTATATCAGGCGTAGTATACGTAGTATTGCGTATTTCGATCCAGCATCGGATGTCACGTGCAATGCCTGGGGCTGGAAATGTGTCTTCCCCGTACGAAGCACATATCGGATCTCTGGTAACTAGTCTCTATAATCATATAAACATGACCTAGTCATAATATCCCGATAGCTGCAGCATATAAGAGAACCAGTTCCGTATCCTACGTGATCATCATCTCCACTATGACTGCAGTGATACTTCCATCTTGACATCACACCCAAAACACTACGATTTTCAATATACCCAGAAGAGGCGTACACAGAACCTGTTAAAACCCTGGACGACCAAAACCAAAGTACATTGATTGTCGCAAGTATTCGGGCTTCCATAGACACATAGTCATACTACCAATGGAATTCCGAGGGGTCTATCCAGAGCGAAGCTGTTTCCATACCATCGGTAAACACAACCTCCTATTACACTTGCATGAGTATCCTATACCCAAATATTTGAGAACTATGTCGTTATGCTCCCACAACGCGCACAAATGTAATACTAGTTTATTCCGCATTATCGATGTCCAATCTCGATAATACTACGACTAGGGATATTTAATGATTAAACCTTCGTGGATTGATATTGTCTCATATCATCTCAATCCGGAACTAATCATATGGACCTTTCATCATTTATACATTTTGGTAATCTAATTACAAATGATAAAAGAGCAATTCTCTTTGTCACATAGTTAATTTGTACAACAACATCATGATCTGTACAAATAGTGATGCTATGGGTCATAACTGTCCAACAGTTGCCGAAAGCCCAATTCGTCGTTTCTAGACAATGGCATGATCCCATAATCGGCTTAGTCCATGTTGTTAATGGGCGGTCTTTGTCTTTTATCGATGGAAAGGGACAGAAGCAGCCAAGGTTCACCCCTTAGCATATGAGAGAACGATTTTGTGTACCCCACATTGGTACATGAAATAAGCCATACCTAGGACAGAAGTGGACTTACCACGAGTTTGGGAGGAATAAGGTCGGAAGGATATATTTGTTTTGATAACCACATGCATCTCATGCATACACGCATCATGTTAACCCCTGTGTCTTAAAAGCCATCATAGATATCCGTTGGGTTAGAGAAGAAAGAAAGATTTGTCAAGAAGAGTTTAGCGAACATGGATAACGGGGAAAAGGAAACCGAGGAACATAAAAATTTATGGCAATGATAGAAAGACCATCGGGGGCAAAAAAAGAAAAAAAAAAGGAAAGAAAAAAAAATTATTTGTTTTTAGTCCTTAATAGTTATACATAAGTCCGATGATGAAATTGATTGTTTTAGGGTGAAATCTTAGAAACGATAAACTTTTGATGTGGTTTTATCTGATACTTTGGGTAATTGATCTATGTTAGACTCGTAAGCACTTGATTATGGTTCTTAGCAGTGAAAACCTGAGTAGTTAGCAAAGTGACTAGTTGAAGAAATTGTAGGTCGGTGAATTACCGTTCGCTAAATGTCTATCATAATTTGCTTGTGTTATGATGTGTGGTATGGTTGAAAATAAAATAAAAGTCTCTAAATAAAAGAATTAAACCACCTATAACCGATAAGCGTGAAGCTACCCATGGGCGAGTATTAGGACCACCATGAGGAGAAATTCTAGCTTAAAGGGAAGGTGTGTGAAAAAAAAAGAAAAAAAAAAGTAAAAAAGAACAAATTCAAAACGAAAAGAAAAAAAAAAGACAAAGGAAAAGGAAAGAAAAATAAAATTATACCACATTGAGCACGGAAAAGCAATCACAGAGCATAACTGAGACATCTAGGTTGGTTTTGTTTGGTTAGTCTAAGCTTCCCAAGATCATTTCAAGCAATGAAAATACATGTGAATACAATCAAAGGAGGTGCGGAATACTCACAATGATCGGTTGAGTCGATGCGGTGATGACAAAAAACTCATTTTCTGCCCAATGTCAAGCTCGGCAGTCCACTGATTTCCCTCTCCATGATTCAGCCATGTGTGGTCTTCATCTTCCTCCAAGCTCCAAGCTTTGGTTGATGGTGATTCCAAGCTCATGAAGTGAGTTCCCTATCACCTTTGTATGGACTCATTTGAGTGATAGCTCTTGATGATTTTGCCACAAAATCACCACTGGTTTCCCTTCACTTTCTCGGCATTTCTTGACAGAAAACAGAAGAGAAACAGAATGTGCAAAACCGCGTGAGAGAGAAGAAGGTTTTGGCTCCAAACCGTGAGCTAATGAGAGAGAGTAGAAGTTGTGTGGTTTTTGTATATCAAATACCAAAAATTAAAAGTCAAATACCATTTAATAAATAAATGATAAAAGTCTTTCAAGCTTTCAAAAACTTTTCAAACAACTCCCATCAAGTCACATCACTCAATCAATCAATGTGATAAGTTGTCACATCACTCAAAGTGACTAATGATTTGACGCTTGATGCGACTAGCGATTTGACGCTTGATGTGACTTGCGTGCCGCACTCGAATTCAAAATGCGAATACGGTCGCAATCACTCCCGGGCTCGGGTTCGCTAATTCCAAATTAACAAATTTTCCGTTGCGACGCAATTAAATGATTATGCCTAGCAAAATCACTATTCACGTCGCGAACGAATTAATTCTAAATTAACTCGTTCACCCGAATTAAAATCTAATTTTAATTCCGCGTCGAAATCCAATTTCGTATAATATATCGAATATATTATTTTATCGATTATTCCAAATTAATCGTTATCTCTCTTTTATGGATATTTTATCCCAGATAAAATATCTCCGCAATTAATCCCAGATTAATTTTCTCTCTCATCTGATTAATCTCAGATTAATAAGTGCGAGTCATACGTCATCGGTGAAACTTCGGGAAGCGACCCATGAGATCCCCGGATATGTTGGCAGTAAATACGGTCGTCGGACTATCCGAACACGTAAGTACCTAGTACTACGTTTATACCGATTTACAAGACAAGGTGGGCTCCTAGCAAAGCGCCATGCCTACCCAATTCTCCAGAAATATCCTTACAGGAATATGCGATCTATATCAAGCGTAGTATACGTAGTATTGCGTATTTCGATCCAGTATCTGATGATCACGTGCTAGGCCTGAGGCTGGAATTGTGTCTGCCCCGTACGAAGAACATGTGTCAGATGTCTGGTGACTAGTCTCTATAATCGGATAAACATGACCTTGTCATTTTATCCCGATGACTGCAGTACATAAGAGTACTAGTACCGTATCCTATGTGACCATCATCTCCATATGACTGGAGTGATACTTCCGTCTTGACATCACACCCAACACACTACGATTCTCAATATACCCAGCAGATGCGTACACATAACCTGTTAAAGCCCTGGACGACCAAAACCAAAGTATATTGATTGTCGCAAGTATTAGCGGTGCAAGTCTCAGGTTAAGACCAAATACACTACTCTGATTTCGGACTTCCATAGACACATAGTCATACTACCAATGGAATTCCGAGGGGGTCTATCCAGAGCGAAGCTGTTTCCCGTACCATAGGTAAAACATAACCTCCTATTACACTTGCATGAGTATCCTATACCCAAATATATGAGAGCTATGTCGTTATGCCCTCACAACACGCGCACAAGTGTAATACTAGTCTTTTACGTATTTATCGATGTCCAATCTCGATATTACTCTGACTATGGATATTTATGATTTATCCTTCGTGGACTGATACTGTCTCATATCATAATGACCTCTTATCATTTATACATCTTGGTGATCTAATCACAAATGATAAGAGTGCAATCTCCTTGTCACATAGTTAATTTATACACAAACACCATGATCTGTACAAATAGTGACGCTATGGTCATAATTGTCCAACAATCTCCCACTTGGCCTATAGCTAGTCACTCGAGTGTCTGACACCCGAACTATGTACGGTTGGCTCAAATTGCTGAGAAAATGTTTCTTCAGCGGATTTGCATGATTATCGTCTGATGCGATTTATACGATCATTACATCACCACGATGTATGATCCGAACGAATCAGATGATTATCTAAGTATGTATCTGGATCGTTGATGAGACCGTTAATTTTTAAGCCTACGATGTAGCCTAGCTCAGTTGCTAATAGAACTATATCTAATCTAATTAGATTTATTATCGACCCAAATGGCTTCTATTGCTGCCTCAGCTGCAGCCATACCCGCATTTGTTGTTTTATTCGGTAACAGTATCTTGCTTGAAGATTTCCAGCTTACTGTTCTGTTATTCAAACTTTACTGTACCGTTTTACGACTTATAGTCGTCTTTATCGGTTAGGAACTTACAGTAGTGATCCCAGTCACTTCAAGTTTCTTCTTCTCCATATGTTTAGACAGCATCCTTAGTTCTCTAAGAAACTAACGGATGTTCTTAATATCAATCCAGTGACTATCACTTGGATTGGCCTGTTTGTGAATCCATATGCTCAAAGCGTATGAGACACCAGGTCTCGTACATTTTTCAATTTACGATTTCTCGGAGAGTTTTCTCGAAAGCCAAGCTTTCGCCGATTGTATTATGGGAATATCATTTCCAAGAAATGATTTATTATCATTATTTATAGGACAACCACTGTCAGTGCGCTCCCACTAACCTCCTTATATACACAAGAATCATTTTCGTTTTGAATTAAATCATACTCCATTATGATTACATCAAAACGATAATTCTAAGAACCTAATGGTTGCTTCAATCCAAACTGGATCGAATAACCTGCAAACCTTGTTTGCTAGTTTTGGTATGAGAAAACCGTCAGGATGTTGTAAACATCCTCCAAAAGGTTTCCTTTGAAGGAAAGCGATTTTGCCATTCATCTGACATATTTCATAAATGAAACATGCAGCACGAGCAAGCATTATCGAAATGGATTTACCGTGGCAACAGGTAAAAGGTTGAATCGTAATCAACATAATATTGATAATGATACCTTTCCGTTAAAAGCCTAGCTTTATACGTTGGTATGTTGCCATCTATGTATGTCTTCCTTGAAGACTTATAAAGTACCAGTAGGCACAATGCCTTGCGGTACATCAAGTAGTATCCAAACTTGTTGATATACATGGAATCCATTTCGGACTCATGGCACTTTGCCATAATAGGGAGTCGATACCTTGTATCACTTCCTTATACGTAGTCAGTTGGTATTCCTCAATAAGATAGACATCTTTATGAGGTGAGATCAGAAACCCATACCCCAGGTTGTTTTCTGACTCTCTCTGACCTACGCAGTTCTTGTGTATTCGAAGATTATTGGTAATAGTTTCATCCTTGATGAACTATTTATGTTCCATTAAGATTTGGTGCCTTGGAATAGTAGTACTCCGATTTTCATCGAGTTTTACTATCCTCCCACTTACCACTGCATATCGGTATACCTCTTAGGAAAACCGCACGGCGAGCAACAATTAAAATTGTTCTCTTGTGAGTTGTATAAGTACTATACTTTGGTATCCCTAGGATAACCTACAATTGGCACTTATCCAATTTTGGGTTTTAGTTTGGCATCATCCAAACATATGCCTTGCATTCCCAAATTTTCAGGAATGAGAAACTTGGTTTCTTTCCTGTTCATATCTAATATGAAGTCTGTCAAACAGATTTTTATGGAACCTTATTCTAAATAAGTTCTGCACTGTTTATGCGTATCCATTGAAGGAAATGGTAGCTCAGAGCGACTCATGATTAACCTTATCATGTCCAACAAAATTCGGTTTATCCTGTTCGGACACACCTTCAAATTGACGCGTTCCGTGAGGAGTCCTTATTGAAAGAATACTATACTCTTTCAAGTATATTAGAAACTTATTTCTTAAGTATTTTCCATTACGGTCTTACCGTGACGGTTTAATACTTTAGCCGATCTGTTTGTCTATTTCGTGTCGAAACTGTAAAAGTTTCCGATTTGTGTTCCTAAAGAAACACATAACCATAACGAGATGCCACATCCGTAAAGGTCACGAAATATTCATATCCACCTCTAGCCTAGCAAGACATGGGCCCACTTGCTTCACTATGAACTAGGGCTTACAGATCGGTGGCACTTACACTTTTACCAAGTAAATAGTGTTTTAGGCACTTTGCCCAATAAACTAGATTCGTAAACTTTATTTGAATAGAATCAAATATGTCCAAGTACCCACTCTTCAAAAGTACGGATATACGAGTCTTGTTTAATTGTGTCCCAGACAACAATGCCACAAAAGGTTTCTTCTTGATCAAATCAGTTTGAGTTATTTGTTTGTCATTTAATATGTTTGAGATTTTATTTATATTCAAAATATAAATTCTGTTATTCACATCTAATGTGTTTATCTCAATATCATCTTTATAAAATAAAACACTTTAGTGTTCTAGAATATAAAGGTAAATCCGCAACGGATTATACACTAATATAAAGATAATGTTTCTAGTCAAACTAGTTACATTATAACAGTTTCCTAATTTAAGTACATACCCGAGGGTAGTTCCTAAACTTAGGTATCTACGGTTAAAACAACGACTTTCGTCCCGTTTCCTTTTCGCAGATAAATCTCAATAGATGTCAGTATCCTGCTCATAGCAGATTCTGAACATCAATACATATTTATGTATCACACTAAGTATTTGAAATCTAATTTTAATACTAGTATTTTACATATTTATGACAAACATATTTGAAGTCAGAGCCTTGCTCGTCTTCAATTCCTTCATGTCGCTTTGTTCAAAAGGCAGTCACGCTTCCGCGATACCGTTTGCCACATTTTAGGCAGACATTTTGGGATATGTCATTTATCTTCCCAGAAGATTATAATGATTTTGCCTTTGCCCTTTTCCACATTCCAAAAGCCTTTGGCCTAGCCTCAGGTTTCTAGAATATCGAAGTAAGGTGCTACTAGCGCTACTTGTCTTATTGCAAATTTTGACTTTTTCTCCTTGAGAATAGTCATTAACTCTCCAATAGTTATTATTGCAATTTTAGTACTTCTAAAATCTAAGTATAGATTTATGAAGATCCTTCAATTTCATTATCATACTTTAAGGATCTAATCATTAGTTCTGATTAAGAAATTAAGGAGTCTAATTTGACAAGCTTAATGGATTAAGCACTAAAGTTATCATCACATAAATCTTCCAAAGATTATTCTCTACTATTTTCTTAACTCCGGGCTTAGGCATAATATGTTATTTTATCTAATAAAGTAACTTATTATATTTCAGGACTATCCTGAAATTATTCCCAATTTGAAAATTAAATCATTTAAATACATTTCCCAGGATTATTGTGTTTAAATGTCAATCTTCAATTTTATCTTGATTTTAATAGTCCAACTATTTAATCAACGATTTAGGTACTATTTATTATAATGATTATTATAGTCCAGCTATTTAATCAACTATAATTTATTTGTTTGAATACAGTCCAACTGTTAATTAAAACAACGTTTAATATTAGTCCAACTAACATTTAATTGATTTGACGAATGATATTTGTTTGAGCGCGTATGGCAAGTAATTAAACGAATATTGCAAATTCAATTCTTGCCTCCCACTATTTTTCAGCGAGCCTCTAACCCTCTGTCGAGTACTCGGGAAACCGTGTTTCCTAGTGGGCTAGGATCCCGTTAAATATCACACAATCTTGACTTTGGCCAACAAATTGTATGATAATTAACTAGGTAGATCTCTAAGATCAATTGGATCCCATCCAATTCCTAGATCCAGTAGGGGGAGATCCAAGTCCGAAACATATATCTTATATATGCCAATATATCCAATATATTGCCTAACCTTTTTCCTCTGAATCAACTAAGCCTTGGCTTTGGCACAACAAACTTAGTGATCCCAGTTAAGCGGAACCCATTGACCATGGAAAGCTTCGTAATCAATGTCGATGGACAAGAAGTGGTCTTGACTTTGGCCAACAAACCACAACTTGGACAAGACACCAATATGGAACAAAGCTCTCGTGATTCAAACACATCCTCGACGGACAAAGGTCTTGACTTTAGCCAACAAACCAATGCCAGTCTTAGATCTTGAGTAAGAATCACTCAATGGAAGGAAAAACGCTTAATATTTTGTGAGGGTTTTTCGAGTGCAAATTGGTAACCAATTTATTATCTTTGTTAAGGTCTCATCATCATACACCCTTAAACATGCATTCTAAATACATAATAAAGCGCGTTAAATAAATAATAATGATATGCGGATGGATAATTAACACATTGATCCTAGATCAAATCTCTCCATTTCCCCTCTCCCACTAGCACAAGTATTTACTTCTACCCGTTACACTACACTTCTAAAGAAACTCATTTACATTGAGGGGAATATGTGAGAAGAGAATACAAAGAGTAAGGAGGTAATAAGGCTGGACACACAGGTCTAATTAATAAATTCCAAATTTATTACAACAATTTCTAAAATTGCCCCACCCATCTAATATCCATCCGATATACATTTTCATTCATGCATCGCAACCATGTATTCACACAGCATGTTATCAATCAATCTAATCCAATTAATTAATCTGATAATTATTGACCATCAAATGTTTCAAACAACAATTTGATTTTGCTCGAGTCAAACTCGTTTTACGAATAAGTACTCAAAGTACGAATTCTCGAATTAAATTAAACTACAAAATTAAATACTACACTTTATTAATGAACTTTTACGATTTAAATTCCAAATTTAATCGTTACGGGTCTCAAAGCCCGATTAACGTCCAACGTCAATTTAATTAAAGTCCAATGGGCTTTCAATTAATTTCTTTAGGCGTGGACTTTTGGTCAACTCGGGTCAAACCCAATAATCAAAGTCCAATCAAGGAGTAACCCCATAAGCCTAGAAATCAATTTAGGCCCATTAGGCCCAATTAAATAATTAAAGGTCCATTAGTCGCATTTGGGCTTTATGGAAGCGGTTTTGGGCCAAATTGGATCCAACCAATTTTTCCTAAACCCAACTTAGTACAACCAAGCCCAATAAGCCCAATAACAACATTCAAGCCCAATTTTACAAAATAGGCCCAACATAATTAAATTACAAAACCCAATTTCACAATTTAATTACATAAAGTGTATAACACAATTAATTACCCAAATCAATATTTCCAAAACACCAAATTAGCCTAATTAATCATGTTTATCAACAACAAAACATGTCCAACACATTTTATCAAAAATCAAACTCAATTCATGCTATGTTATTCTCAGCAATATGGTGATTTATTTGTCCAATTTTAAATCCAATCCAATTGAATCAATTCAACATTAAATCAACATTTCCAAATGATTTCCAACACATCCAATGATCAAAAATCAAAATTCCAAGACATTAGGACATAGTGACATTTTCGGCCAAGCCTTCCAAAATTGGGGAAAATTGTTCCAAACAAAATTTCTTGAAATTGATCCAATCAATCTTCAATTCAACAACATTTAAGCATACTAAATCATCCAATTTCATTAAATCATGCTCAAATTCATTTTACCCAATTTTAGCCCTAAAATATTTTCATGCTCAACCTTGCTCATAGATACCATTGTTTGGTTAGTCTAAGCTTCCCAGATCATTTCAAGCAATAAAATACATGTGAATACAATCAAAGGAGGTGCGAAATACTCACAATGATCGGTTGAGTCGATGCAGTGATGAACAAAAACTCATTTTCTGCCCACTGTCAAGCTCGGAAGTCCACTGATTTCCGTCTCCAAGATTCGGCCATGTGTGGTTCTTCATCTTCCTCCAAGCTCCAAGCTTTGGTTGATGGTGATTCCAAGCTCATTAAGTGAGTTCCCTATCACCTTTGTATGGACTCATTTGAGTGCTAGCTCTTGATGATTTTGCCACAAAATCACCACTGGTTTCCCTTCACTTTCTCGGCATTTCTTGACAGAAAACAGAAGAGAAACAGAAGGTGCAAAACCGTGTGAGAGAGAAGAAGGTTTTGGCTCCAAACCGTGAGCTAAGGAGAGAGTAGAAGTTGTGTGGTTATTGTATATCAAATACCAAAAATTAAAAGTCAAATACCATTTAATAAATAAATGATAAATGTCTTTCAAGCTTTCAAAAGCTTTTCCAACAACTCCCATCAAGTCACATCACTCAATCAATCAATGTGACAAGTTGTCACATCACTCAAGTGACTAATGATTTGACGCTTGATGCGACTAGCGATTTGACGCTTGATGTGACTTGCATGCCGCACTCGAATTCGAAATGAGAATGCGCTCGCAATCGCTGCCGGGCTCGGGTTCGCTAATTCTAAATTAACGAATTTTTCGTTGCGACGCAATTAAATGATTATGCCTAGCAAAATCAATATTCACGTTGTGAACGAATTATTTTAAATTAACTTGTTCGCCCGAATTAAAATCTAATTTTAATTCCGCGTCAAAATCCAATTTCGTATAATAATCGAATATATTATTTTATCGATTAATTCCAAATTAATCGTTATCTCTCTTTTATGGATATTTTATCCCAGATAAAATATCTCCGTAATTAATCCCATATTAATTTTCTCTCTCATCTAATTAATCCCAGATTAATAAAGTGCGAGTCATACGTCATCGGTGAAACTTCGGGAAGCGACCCATGAGATCCCCGGATATGTTGGCAGTAAATACGGTCGTCGGACTATCCGAACACGTAAGTACCTAGTACTACGTTTATATCGATTTACAAGACAAGGTTGGCTCCTAGCAAAGCGTCATGCCTACCCAATTCTCCAGAAATATCCTTACAGGAATATGCGATCTATATCAGGCGTAGTATACGTAGTATACGTAGTATTGCGTATTTCGATCCAGTATCTGATGATCACGTGCTAGGCCTGGGGCTGGATTGTGTCTTCCCCGTACGAAGCACATGTCGGATGTCTGGTGACTAGTCTCTATAATCGGATAAACATGACCTTGTCATTTTATCCCAATGACTGCAGTACATAAAAGTACTAGTACCGTATCCTATGTGACCATCATCTCCATATGACTGAAGTGATACTTCCGTCTTGACATCACACCCACACACACTACCATTCTCAATATACCCAGCAGAGGCGTACACAGAACCTGTTAAAGCCATGGACGACCAAAACCAAAGTATATTGATTGTCACAAGTATTAGCGGTGCAAGTCTCAGGTTAAGACCAAATACACCTACCTTGATTTCGGACTTCCATAGACACATAGTCATACTACCAATGGAATTCCGAGGGGGTCTATCCAGAGCGAAGCTGTTTCCCGTAGCATCGGTAAAACAACCTCCTATACTTATAACTCCTATACCCTAATATATACCCAAATATATGAGATATGTTGTTATGCCCTCACAACGCGCACACGTGTAATACTAGTCTTTTACGTATTTATCGATGTCCAATCTCGATAATACTCTGACTAGGGATATTTAATGATTTATTCTTCGTGAACTGATATTGTCTCATATCATTCTCAATCCAGGAACAAATCATAAGGACCTCCTATCATTTATACATCTTGGTGATCTAATCACAAATGATAAGAGTGCAATCTTCTCTGTCACATAGTTAATTTGTACAACAACACCATGATCTGTACAAATAGTGACGCTATGGGTCATAATTGTCCAACAGGTTTGACCCATCGATCCCGATTTTTGAAGTGAAATCATTGAGTTGGCTTACCTAGGAATCAAGCTGTAAAAGAACCTTTGGGAACAAGACCCACAACTCAAATCAGGAACAAGACTCACAACTCAAATCGGGAACAAGACCCACAACTCAAATTGTGTATATCCATGGTTCATTAGAAATAGCACGTTATCTCCATGCATGATTTAGTTATTTCTTTCGCGTTAGGAACTTAATTGTATCTATTCAATGTTTATGTTTAGACAATTATTATTTATTCATATTTCCGCATTTATCAACTTAATGTGTTCATGAGATTGCGTGCTTGCTTTTATTTTATTTACTTCTATGCATGCAAACTTAGATGTAGGTTTTACTCCTATGTATGCAAACTTAGATATAAGTTGTATGCAAACTTAAATATAGGTTATTCTTGCATGTGTATGTTGCGTAGAATCTGTTCATTACAAGTGACATAAGTAAGGGATCATTCCGAACCCAACGGTTTGAGGTCTTCCCTTGCGAGGGGTGAGTGCGGCCTTAAATCATTTCCCAGTTCACACTGGGTGGCGACTCCATTTTATTTCTCCGGTTTAGTCCCCCGCGGGCTACTCCGTACTCCCGACTAGGCCGCGAGCCTGGAACAGCGTCGCCGATTTTTGTGTTCTACACCTAGCCTAAGAGAGTGTAAGATTGTTCACTCCTTGTGTTTAGAGAGATATTATAAAATTGATTTGGGATGCACTTATCAAATTATACGAGGTCAAATCACTACAACAACAAGTCACTACACGGCTAATGTGGTATTTCTATTATTATAGATTTTCTGGAACAGACCCATCAGCGAACTTGCTGGTAGCAACAAATCCCAAAGAAGCATAAATTAATTTCATCATTAATTTGTTTGTGTTTTGGTACCCACCAATGAATGCATTTTTTTTAACTAGCGAATTTGTAGTAGTCGTAAGGCTGCTGATTAGGGAAATTTGACAGATTATATAAGTAGAATATGATCATAATAATTTAATTTTAATATTTCATTTATAAACCATTAGAACTTGTGGTGAATATAAGGCGATAATATATAATGTTTCGGGTGTATATGTCATCTCTCTCATAATAGTTAGGTCTCACACAGTTATAGGACCCAACTATTATGAGAAATATGTCATATACATCCAAAATATAATATAATTTTTCGAATATAAGAGCTTAATACTATTATTTGGCCATTACGTACCTAGCAGTTTAAGTAAGTGTTTGATTAAGACAGTGACTTAATTTAACATCCCAAGGTGACCTGTCAAGGCCAATTCGGCTGTCAATTGCGTTGCGTGATGATATATTAAAAATGGATTAATTATTAAATATTGCATTATCAAATTATCAAAGAAAGAGAAATGCTACTACCATATTAGACCTGACCATCGGTTCGGTTCCAAATCGGAATCAGAACCGAACTAACTGAATCAGAACCGAAATAAACGGTTTCGGTTCGGGCTTTTTTTAATTAATTTAAAATTTTAATTTTTTTAAAATAAAAATGAGATTTCAAATTTATTTGAAATTATTAATTCGATTTTATATTATATTAAATTGAAAACTTAAATTAAAAATAAAATAAAAGAGCTTGAACTTAAATTTTAAAAAACTTAGGTTGCATATGTATCCTCTATGAGTGAGAGGAATCAAAGTTCACGTAATTCTATTACATTTTTTAGGTAATTTCTCAATATAATTTGTTGATGGTGTTTTTAGGCACTATGGTATTTAAGACAGCACGACAGGGGCAAAAGGGTAATTTCTCTTTGGTCAAGATCATTAATACCGACCCGACCACATGAGTGAGTGGCCGAGAACTTTATGATCCGATAACCGACCACTTTGGTTCGGATGACCGGACAATTATCAGGTCGACAGCAGCATTCTCAGTACAAAAGACTATTATGACCGACCACATGAAGACCGAGCATAGGGCAAGACATGTTCGGGAAAATAAGGCATTCTATCCATATGAGATAAGATAATAAGTTATCCTACTTTCATGGGGTAAAAATGTCCTAGTATGATAAAAGAAATAAATGTAGTTTTTGGGTAGGAATCCTTATGGAAAAATGGAATAGTTTTGACTAGGAATCCTTATGGGAAAAAGTAATAGTTTCAACTAGGAAATTCTTGTACAAATAGGAATATGATTTCTTCACCATTATAAATAGGAGGGTAGAGTGAAGAAAAAAGAAGAACAAAAAAAAAGAGAATAAGAGGAACAAGTTGAGAGCAAGGTAGAGTTGAGATCAGAATCATCAAGCTCTGACTTGTAAAACACAAAGAACGGTCTGAGAAGCGCATTCTGAATAATAAAAGTATCATCTTGTTTGTGCCCGTGGACGTAGGTCAGATCCAAATCCACCGAACCACGTAAAATCTCCTTGTTGATTGGTGTATTTATCTGTCTTTTGCTAAGTTTGCCTTTGGTCCCCCATAACCAAACAAATTCACTATTGAAGGATGATTTCCTCGGGAGTGATATTCCAATATTACCCTGAGACCAAAATCAGCCGTCAACACAATTATTTACTCATCATCATTATATTTGTCTGTTGTTGATCTCTCAGCTCCCGTTCCACTTGCACTTGGAGTTGCATTGTCGAACAAGTCTTCAAAGTCATCGAGGCTTCTTCTTGTTACCTCAAATCAGCTCGGGTCTAATTATCCACACATGTTATTACTTCTAAATTGATTAGATGTAATGAAGACCGTCTCGCTTCCAAAATATTACCTCTTAAGCTGAAGACTTGTTCAACCGCAACGGTGGAAACAGGTGATGTCAACACCTCTTTAGCGATAATTGATAAAACATGATAGACATTTTGATGTCGGTTCCACCAATCAAGTATTTGAAAATTTCTACTTACTAAACTTTTAGAAGGAAACTCGAAATTGGTAGATAAATAATTATCTTATTTCGGGTGTTAGTCGTGTTATCCCTCTGTTTTTTATTTCGTTATAGTAACCAACGATCATCTACGCTAAGTCTTGAATGTATTACGGGTTCGCTACTAGATTGTCATGATGATTACAAGTTATATCTACTGACATAACCATTAAATAAATCTATTAAATCAATTTTTATTCCATCTATTATTTTCTTATATTAATTTCATCAAATATTCCTAAAAATACATAGTAAGTTTTTAAGTCACTATTCAAACCTTCTAATTTAAATATAGGACCAAAAACTATGCCAATAAAATAAAACAATGAAATGTCTTTAAAATAAGTAAATCATTTTCTCTTCATAACAGCAATAACTTCAATTAAAATAATATTATTAATATTTCAACTTTCAACATGCTCATATTAACAATATTCATACATTCAATAAGAAATAAATTTGTTTAGGATAATAAACTCTACTAAAAATATTTGTAGCATCATTATAAATTCTTAAAAGTTCTAAATTTTTTGAACAAATATCTTATTGGCTAGGCAAAAGTATTATATGTTGAACATGTTGGGAAAAAAACTACATAATATATATTTGTATTGAAAAGCTTGAGATAAAAGAAAATAAGTTGAATACCAATGAGTTGGAATTTCTCGTGAAAATTTTACCGATTTAACACCATTTAATTTACAAAACTTGGCTCATTCTCTCCTGACATTAGAATTTGACCAAAAATAATTAAGTGCAATCTTAATAAGATTAATGTGATGTTCTAAAAATGTCAGACCATCTTGAACACATAAATTAATGATATGACATGTGCCAACGAAAATGAAAAATCAACCCCCCAAATTTGGATGATATATTTTTTTTTCTTAAATCTCTAATTGATGCAGTATTTACAGATAAATTATCAAAATCAATTGTTAAAATTTCACCTAATAAACCATATTCATCAAAAATTAATTTTATCATTCTTTAAATATTCATGCAGTATGATGCTCCATGATACATCAATCAAATGACAAGTCACACCCATTAATGAGTGTGTTTGCCAATGATCACTCCAAATATCATAACAAATAAAAAGACGACATTTAATATTTATAAATATTTCATTTAAAATAATTATATAATTTTTGTATAATTTAAAAATTTTTCGTTTTGTTGTATTTCTAGGCATTTTACAAACATCAGGATTTATAGCATTTCGAACATAATTAGTAAGTAATTTTTTCACCAAAAATTAAAGAAAGATGTGTCACACAACTAAATTTAGCAATTTTTTTCTCTATTTTTAACTTCAGAATATTTAAATAAATCTAATTTAAAAATAAAATCTAATGACATAATAATATTTTTTTTTCAAATACATATGATTATATAAAATGTACGTAAAATATTATACAAATGATCTAATGAATGCGATTTTAGACAGTGAGCACACTGATTTGCAGTTTGTTAATTTGCTCTAAACAAAAAAAAACAAAAAAAACATGAAAGTGTGAATTTTATTCTGATTCAGGGTCAATATCACACTACTGATAACAGTAATATATAATAAAGATAATAATAGACGGAAGAAGCCAGGAATATTTGATCTATTAATTATCAACGGTGATCAACCAAAGGGTATCTTGTGATGGGACCCAGTGAGATTGGTCAGCTGTCATCTCCATCACAGATTGACGTGTGCTCTCAGGTTTCCTCACTCTTAAATCATGGCTAGTCAGAATTTAGTTGCTGTATTATATATAATAATTTGTGTGGCTGTGGCAAATTCAAACCCCATTAGGCTTACTGCCAAAATTAAACCAACTTTCAATCAACGGCACATGTCTAAAAATTATATTTAAACTCTGCCACCTCATACTTAACAAGCCAAATTCAAATAGTCTTTACAATTAAAAGGTACAGTTATATTTATCTTTTGGCCCAGTTGTATTTGTTGATCGAGGAAGATTCAAATATTGAGGACTAGCAAAATTGGTAATTTATTTAGCCAGAAATGGATAATAGGGGCCTAAGGGTTAGGAGAGATAGAAGGAATTTGACAGAAGGATCTGATCCCATTATAAGGAGGGATTCATGAAATGGCTGAGTGTGTTAATGATAAACCAGATTGATACACCGACCCAACCTAGAGAAGAAATGCTGGATTTGGATTTATTTGAGTATTTGCGAAAATCGACCCGAGAGAGTTCATACTTAGCAACCCAACCTGGTTGAAGAGGTCAGAGGGATTTTTGACCAGTATTATCCACATCGGTATGGTGACTCGAGTGTTGGATAATTATGACTCATAACATCACTATTTGTACAGAACATTGTGTTATGTACAAATTGACTATGTGACAAAGGAAATTGCTCTTTTATCATTTGTAATTGGATTACCGGGATATATAAATGATAAAAGTCCATATGATTAGTTCTGGATTAATAAGATATGAGACAATATTAATCCACTAAGGTTTAATCATTAAATATCCATAGTCGTAGTATTATCGAGACTGGACATCGATAATGCAGAATGGACTAGTATCACACTTGTGCGTGTTATGGAAGCATAACAACATAGTTCTCATATATTTAAGTATTGGATACTTATGCAAGTGTGATAGGAGGTTGTGTTTACCGATGGTACGGAAACAGCTTCGCTCTGGATAGACTGCTCGGAATTCCATTGGTAGTATGACTATGTGTCTATGAGAGTCCGAATCAGGGTAGGTGTATTTGGTCTTAACCTGAGACTTGCATCGCTAATACTTGCGACAATCAATATACTTTGGTTTTGGTCGTATGGGGCTTTAACAGGTTCTGTGTACGCCTCTTCTGGGTATATTGAGAATCGTAGTGGGGTGTGATATCAAGATGGAAGTATCACTTCAGTCATATGGAGATGATGATCACGTAGGATACGGAACTAGTACTCTTAAGTATTGCAGTCATCGGGATAATATGACTAGGTCATGTTTATCCGATTATAGAGACTAGTTACCAGAGATCCGATATGTGCTTCGTACGGGGCAGACACAATTCCAGTCCCAAGCCTAGCATGTGACATCCGATACTGGATCGCTATACGCAATACTACGTATACTACGCCTGACAAAGATTACATATTTCTTGAAAGAATATTTCTGGAGAATTGAGTAGGCACGACGTTTTGCTAGAAGCCAATCATGTCTCGTAAATAGGTAAGAACGTGGTACTAGGTACGCACGTATTCGGATACTCCGATGACCATATTTACTGCCAACATATCCAGGGATCTCATGGGTCGCTTCCCGAAGATTCACCGATGACGTATGACTCAAACATAATAATCTAGGATTAATTATGGCGAGATTTTATCTGGGATAAAATTCAAATAGAAGAGAGATAACGATTAATTCGGAATTAATCGATTAAATAATATATTCGATATATTAAATGAAATTAGATTTCATAACGGAATTAAAATTGGATTTTAATCGGGCGAATGATTTATTTTAGAATTAATTCACGAGCGACTTTAAATAGTAATTTTGCTAGGCATTATGATTTAATTAAATTTGATTTAATTAAGTCGCAACGGAAAATTCGTTAATTCGGAATTAACGAACCCGAGCCCGGAATGTGTTTTGTGGCCCACTCGGATTTTGAATTAAGTGGGGCCCACCTCAAGTCACATCACTAGTCAATCTCATCACTTTTTGGTGATGGAAGTTGTTGGTTGATTTTGGCTTGTAAAAGACACTTTCATTATTTAATTATGAAAAGGTGAAAGACATCTACCAACTTGGATTTGGTATTATGTCTTTGATTTTTTTGAAAATCAATTACACTTTTCATTATTCACACTTCACTATTCTCTCCCTCATTTTGGCGTGAATTCCCTTTCTCCCTCTCTCTCTTGGCTTGGTCGAGAGTCACACAAAGGAAAAGGGAATTTTTGTTGCAAAAATTCTCCATTGCTAGCACATTAAAGGAGTCATTCAAAGGTGTTAGGGACACTAACCCTTGAGTTTGGAATTCAAGAACAAGCTTGGAAGCTCAACCTACAATTTAATGAGAGCTTGAAGCAACTTCAATGGAATAAAAGTTTTGAACTCTCCACCTACATCCATTCCGATCATTGTAAGTATTTTCGCTACTTATTTGTGTATTCACATAATTTTATGCTTAATGATCTTGGTTATTGTTTTTAGAGAACCCAACAATGGTATCAGAGCAATAATTAAGCATGAAATGAATTAAGGTTCTTAATCTAAAATTTGGGTATTTTTGATTTGAGCATAATTTGATCAAATTGTTTGTTTGAGTATACTTATAAATTGATAACTTAGAGTTATGTATGATCAATTTGATGAAAAATTAATTGGATTAATTTTCCCCAAAAATGTTGGCTTGGCCGAATACATAAGTACCCTTGTAGGTCATGGTGATTTTCATTTTAAGCCACTGGATGTGTTTAGAATGTTTGGATATATTGATTTGTGATTTTATTGGATTGAAATAAAAAATCGGATATAAAAGTCTATTATTGCCGTGAGCTTAAAGAAGCATGTTGGGATTGATTTTGCTTCAATTTGTGTTGGACATAAGTTGATTAATTAAAGCATGATTAATTAGTGTAATTGGTATTTTGTAAATATTAATTTAACTAATTAACTATGGTTATTACACTTTAATTAATTAAGTTGTGAAATTTGGAATATTAGAATTTAATTAATTGGGCTTAATTTGGAATTGGGCTAAAGTTGTTGTATTTGGGCCTAATGGACTTGGTTGAGCCAAGTTGGTTTAGGACAATTGGATTGGATCCAAATTGGGCCTAAAACCATTCCATTAAGTCCAAATATAATAAATGGGCATTTAAAATTTTAATTGGGCCTAATGGGCCTAAATTGATTTTTGGCATAGGGTGATTCCTTATTGGGCTTTGGTTGCCAAAGCCCATGCCTTATAAATTAGTTGAAAGCTCTTTGGACTTTAATTAAATTGACATTGGATGTTAATTGGACTTTGAGACCCGTTAAGATTAGATTTAGAATCTAAGTCGCAAAGGCTCATTAATAAAATGTAATTATTTAATTTGGAATTAAATATGAATTAGTATTGAATACGAATTAAATTGGATTTAATATTGTAGTTCGATATAATTCAAGAATATGCACTTTGAGTACTTATTCTTTAATGAGTTGGACTCGCGCAAATCAAATCGTTGTTTGAACATTGGATGGTCATTAATCAAAGATTAATTAATTAGATTAGATTGATTGATAACATGCTTTGTGTGACTACATGGATGTGATGTATGAATAATGTATATCGGATGGATATTAGATTGGTGAGGGCAATTTTGGAAATTGTTGTAATAAATTTAGAATTTATTAAATTGGACCTGCGTGTCCAGCCTTTATCTTTTGATTCTTTGTAATTCTCTTCTCACCTATTCCCCTCAATGTAAATGAGGTTTCTTTAGAAGTGTTATGTAATTGGGTAGAAGTTAGAATTGTGCTAGCCGGGGAGAGGAAATGGAGTGATTTGTTCTAGGAATAATTTGTGAGATATCCATCCGCATATCATTATTAATTTATTTATCGCGCCTTATTATGCTTTTAGAATGCATGCTTAAGGGTGTATGATGAGACCTAATCAAAGATAATTAATTGGTTGTCAATTACGTAAAAAAACCCTCAAAAATATTAAGCGATTTCCTTCCATTGAGTGATTCTCTCTCAAGATCCAAGATTGACACTGGTTTGTTGGCCAAAGTCAAGACCTTTGTCCATCGCGGATGTGTTTGAATCATGAAGGCTTTGTTCCATATCGCATGTATTGTCCAAGTTGTGATTATTGGCCAAAGTCAAGATCACTTCTTGTCCATCGACATCGATTACGAAGCTTTCCAAAGTCAATTGGTTCTGCTTAACTGGAATCATTAAGCTTGTTGTGCCAAAGCCAAGGCTTAGTTGATTCAGAGGAAAAGGTTAGGCAATATATTGGATATATATTTCGGACTTGGATGTCCACCTACTGGATCTAGGAATTGGATAAGATCCAATTGATCTACCTAGTTAAGTTTCATACAACTTGTTGGCCAAAGTCAAGGTTGTGTGTTATTTAACGGGATCCTAGCCCACTAGGAAACTAGGTTTCCCGAGTACTCGCAAAGGGTTAGAGGCTCGCCGAAAAATAGTGGGAGGCAAGTATTAAATTTGCAATTTCGTTTAGATACTTTCCAAAACGCGCTCATTTCATTTTTCGTCATTATTTATATAAATATATTAGTTGGACTAATATTTAATTGTTGTTTTAATTTAACAGTTGGACTGTATTCAAACTACTTCATTTGTAGTTGGTTAAATAATTGGATTATAGTAATCAATACATTTGAATATAACCGATCAATCGTAGTTGATTATATAATTAGACTATAGTAATCATTATATTCAATTGTACCTGAAATCATTGATTGGATAGTTAGACTATTGGAATCAAGATAACTGAAAGATTAGCGTTTAAAACATAATCATGGGTGAAAATGTCTTTAAACGGCTCCAATTTTTGGATTGGGAATAGAACATCAGGATAGTCCTGGGAACTGAGAAGTTATTCTATTTGATAGAGAAACCTCTTGGGCCTAAGCCCGGAGTTGAGCAAATAGTAGAGCATGAGCTTTGGAAGACTCATGGTGATGAAAACTTTAGTGCTCAATCTGTTATGCTTGCCGCAATAAATCCTTAATTTCTTCGTCAAAACTAAGGATTAGATCCTTAAGACATGATGTTGAAATTGAATGATCTTCATAGATCTATCCTTAGATCTTAGAAGTACTAATTGCAATAGAAAACTCTTGGGGAGTTAATTGCTATGCTCAAGGAGACAGAGCCAGAGTTTGCAAAAGGCAAGAAGCGCAAGACGCATCTTACTTCGACATCTCAGATGGCCAAGGCTTGGCCGAAGGCTTCTGGGGTTTGGAAAATGGCAAAGGCAAAATCGTCACAGTCTTCTAGAAAGATAAAGGACATATCCCAAGATGTCTGCCTAAAATGTGGCAAACGGGGTCACTGAAGCGTGACTGCCGTATGGACAAGGCAGACATGAAGGAAGTGAAGGCGGGGTAAGTCTCCGGCTTCAAGTATGTTTGTCATAAACAAATTCACTATTAGTTTCAAAATTGGATTTTTAATACTAGATGTGGTACATAAATATGTATTGATGTGCAGAATCTGCTGATTAGCAGGAGACTGACTTCATTTAAGATATACCTGCGAGTTGGAAACGGGACGAGAGTCGCTGTTTTAACCGTAGAAACCTAAGTTTTGGAACTACCCTTTGGGCATGTACTTAAATTACGAAACTGTTATAATGTACCTAGTTTGACTAGAAACATTATCTCTATATCTAGTATAACTCGTTGAAGGTATACATTTATATTCTAGAACATAAAGTGTTTTGTTTATAAAGATGATATCGAGATAAACACATTAGATGTGAATAAAAGTATTTATATTTAGAATATAATTAATCTCATACATATATCATGACAAACAAATAGCTCAAACTGAATTAATCAGATGAGACTTATTTGTGGCATTGTTGTCTGGGACACATTAACAAGACTCGTATATCCACACTTTCGAAGAGTGGGTACTAGGACATATTTGATTCTAATTCAAATGATGTCTACGAATCTAGTTTATTAGGTAAAGTGCCTAAAACACCTTTTACTTGGTAAAAGTGCAAGTGCCACCGATTTGTTAGCCCTCGTTCATAGTGACGTAAGTGGGCCCATGTCTAGCTAGGATAGAGGTGGATATGAATACTTCATAACCTTTACGGATGTGGCATCGCGTTATGGTTATATGTTTCTTGTGAAACATAAATCGAAAACTTTTGATAAATTCAAAGAGTTTCGACATGAAGTAGACAGACAGACCGGCTAAAGTATTAAACCGTCACGGTTAGACCGTGGTGGAAAATATTTAAGCAATAAGTTTCTCGACTATTTGAAAGAGTATGGTATTCTTTCATAGTGGACTCCTCCCGAACACTTAAATTTGATGGTGTGTCCAAATAGAGAAACCGAACTTTTTTGGACATGGTAAGGTTAATGATGAGTCGCTCTAAGCTACCATTTTCCTTCTAGGGATACGCATTAAACAGTGCAATACTTATTTTGAATAAGGTTCCATCAAAATCTGTTGGACAGACTTCATATTAGATATGAACAGGAAAGAAATCGGGTTTTCTCATTCCTGAAGATTTGGGAATGCTGGGCATGTGTTTGGATGATACCAAACTAAAACCCAAATCGAATAAGTTTCTATTTGTAGGTTATCCTAGGGAAACCAAAGTATAGTACTTATACAACTCACAAGAGAACAATGTAATTGTTGCTCTCCATGCGATTTTCCTAAGAGGAATACCTATATACAGTGGTTAGTGGGAGGAAAGTAAAAACTCGATAAAATTCAGAGTAATACTGTTCTAGGCATCGACTCTTTAACGGAACATAAACAGTTCATCAGGGATGAATTGTACCACAATCTTCGAATACACAATAACCATGTAAGTCAGACAGAGTCAGAGAACAACCTGAGAGGTATGGGTTTCTGATCTCACCTCGTAAAGATGTCAATCTTATTGAGGAAGACGAACCGGCTACGTATGAGGAAGTGATACAAGGTGTCAACTCCCTTTTATGGCAAAGTGCCATGAAGTCCAAAATGGATTCCATGTATACCAACTAAGTTTGGACACTAGTTGATGTACTAGAAGGTATTGTGTCCATTGGTATTAAATGAGTCTTCAAGGAAGACATACATGGATGGCAACATACAAATGTACAGAGCTAGGCTTGTACATAAGGGTATCGTCATCAACATAATGTCGATTACGACGAAACCTTTTACCCATTGCCATGATTAAATCCATTCAGATAATGCTTGCTAAAGTTGGATGTTTCATTTATGAAATATGACAGCTGAACGTCAAAATCGCTTTCCTTAAACGGAAAGCTTTAGGAGGATGTTTATAACATCCTGACGATTTTGTCGTGCCGGAGCATGCAAACAAGGTTTGTAACTTAAATCGATCCATTTACGGATTGAAGCAAGCATTGTGTTCTTGCAACCAGCATTTTGATGTAATCATAACGGTATATGATTTAATTCAAAACGATGATGATTCTTGTGTATATAAAGAGGTTAGTGGGAGCGCACTGACAATGATTGTCCTATATAATAATGATATATCATTTCTTGAAAATGACATTCCCATAATACACTCGGTGAAATCTTGGCTTTCATGAAATTCTCCATAGAATACTGATCGGTGCTTACACACACGTGTATAACACAAGCGCACGTATCGTTCAAGTAGTATAAAAAGTATCGATCCCACGAGGACTTAATACCTAATCTATTAATTTTATGAGGTCAAATGATTACTAGTATCTAACAGCTTGATTGATTGATTTGAAATGATGATGATTTTGATTTAAAAACAAGTAAATAAAATTGCGCGAAAGTAGGTTTAAGAAAATTCAATATTAGGAAACTATATAGGGTTATGAATCTTCCAATATCATTTTAAAGATGAAGTGGTTATTTCATTTTTGTGTAATATATCGGTTTACTAACCTGGAACACTAAATTATGCGAAAGCCTCTATCGATGGTCAGACGTAAATACCTAGTATAATCCAATTGAACCATATGTCTATGTCAACCAAATTACCTGGATTCATTAGTTTAAGTTCCAATTATGGCTACCCCCGCCCGACAGGTATATGTCTATCCTGTAAGGAAATCTATTAAATGGTTATTTATCCTCAAGGAAGATCGTGGGCTATTAAGTCTAAGGCTGAAACCTAAAATTTTTTTGTCAAGTTTATTTTAGATTTACCAGATCAATCTTATTAGTTTCCAATTAACAAGACGCATTAAGCTTAAGACTTAATAAGTAAACCTTTAAATTACCCAAACTATAAAATAACCCCTTATAAACCGGTGATATTAGAATTCATCACAACCCCAGATAACTAACTTTGTTACGACACATAACTAGGGCTAGTAAAAAATTAAATAAAAAAAGACATAAAGTAAAATGCTGAAAAGTAAATTGTTGAAAAGTAAATGACGGAAAGTAAATGCTGAAATTAAATACTGAAAATTAAATGCTGAAAAGTAAATACTGAAAGTAAATTACTGAAACGTAAATGCTGAAAAGTAAATTGCTGAAAAGTAAATTGCTGAAAAGTAAAATGCTGAAAAGTAAATTGCTGAAAAGTAAATAAAGTAAAAGTACAATAAAAGAAAATGCTGAGGTAAAAGGATCCACTTTTATTACTTCTATTTTAGATATCTCCCTTAATATAATATATTAACTTTGCATGATAATTACCAACCAGCCATATATGCGGTATCTAGATTAAGTCAAATTAATAATTAATTACCAACCGACCAATCAGGCGGTATCCAGTTTAGTCAGGTTAAAACCAATTTAAATAATTACCAACCGACCAATATGGCGGTATCCTCGTTAAGTCAGGTTTTAACTAGTTTATATATTATAATTAAGGGAGATTAATCTAAATATTAGTAATAAAAGTTTTACCTTTTACCCCAGCAAAAAGGAGTTACCTCCTCATTACTGAAAAGTAAAAACTGAAAATTAAAGAAAGAAAAGTATTGTGTGTAAAAGTAAATTGCGGAAAGTAAAAACTGAAAAGTAAAGAAAAGAAAGTGCGAAAGTGGAAATTAATTACTGAAAGCTGTAAATAAACAAAAAAGATACAATCTTCTTAGTATTATTAAGGAATTCCTTAGAAGAAAGTATGAATTTACAAACGAAATGGCTTGGTATTTATAGGCAAAATTTTGCCTCCATCAAATCATCCACCAAATCCATTATTAATTGCTCCACTAATTGCTCTATTAATTGCTCCACCAATTCCATTATTAATTTCTCCACTAATTGCTTATCATGTTTGGTGGTGATTTGATAATTTTTATTATTTATTTATTAATTTATTTTTTGATTTGAAAATGATTGAAAATGACTTTAATAATTACAAACAACACACTTCTGGATGGTTCATCAATTTCGGGCATGAAATCTTCAGACTTTGAAATTATTTTGTCTTTCAAGGTTGTAGATATTTGAGTCTTCTTTAATATGGAAATTGAATCAGATAAATCCAATATTGGAGTAAGAAGTTATGCCAAAATACAACAGATGTGCAAAACTGGAATTTCCAAAACTGCACTTCGTTAAAACGCCCTTTCAAGTTTCCAATCTCCAAAATTAAAATATTAAGTCCAATTTTTGCCCTTATTTGACCCACATTTCGTCCTAAATGATTTCATTGTGTCCCAATATTATTTTATCTGCAAAATAAACTAAAACACATCAAAACGTTCATCAAACCTGAGAAACTAAACAAAATATTAAGTAAAAGGGGGGTAAATATTGATAAATTTTCCGCTCATCAAATACTTGGGAGATGCAACCTTTATTCTAGGAATAAGGATCTACTGGGATAGATCTAAAAGTTTTTAACACTCTCTGACAACTCGTACATTGAAAGATATGTACGCGACCTAGTGTCTCATATGCTTTAAGCATATGGAGTCACAATCAGGCCAATCCAAGTTATAGTCATTGGATTGATGTTAAGAACATCCTTAAGTATCTTAGACGAACTAAGGATACTTTCTTAAAGCTATGGAGAAGGAGAACTTGAAGTGACTGGGTTCACCGTTGCAAGTTTTCAAACCGACAAAAACGATTATAAGTCGTAATAAGGGTATTATATAGTTTGAATAACGGAACAGTGAGCTGGAAATCTTCCAAGCAAGATACTGTCGCTAAATAAACAACAAAAGCGGAATATTGCTGCAGCTGAGGCAGCAAAAGAAGTATTTTGGATCTATATAATCCTAATTAGATTAGGTGTAGTTCTGTTAGCGGCTGAGCTAGGCTACACCACAGGCTAAAGAATTAATGGTCTCATCAACGATCCAAGTATGTACTTCAAATGATTTCATCTGATTTGTCAGATCATACATTGTGGCGATGTGATGATCAAATAAATCGCATTAGATGATAACCTTTCAAATCCGCTGACGAAATCTGTTTCTCAGCAGAAGTTTGAGCGACCCATACATAGTTCAGGTGTAGGACACTTGAGTGATTGGCTATAGGCCAAGTGGGAGATTGTTGGAAAATTATGACCCATAACATCACTATTTGTACAGAACATGGTATTGTTGTACAAATTGACTATGTGACAAATGAAATTGATCTTTTATTATTTGTAATTGGATTACCGGGATATATAAATGATAAAAGTCCATATGATTAGTTCCGAATTAATAAGATATGAGACAGTGTAAGTATTTAAGGAGAGCTTGGAGCAACTTCAATGGAAGAAAAGTTTTGAACTCTCCACCTACATCCATTCCAATCATTGTAAGTATTTCCGCTACTTCTTTGCGTATTCACATAATTTTATGCTTAATGATATTGGTTATTTTTCTTTGAGAACCCAACATCAAGGATCGAAGATGCGATCACAGGCCAATCTGCGCTTGATTAGCTGCCGAATTGTGGATAGTTGAGGAGAGTTGATAATGCAATGATGATAAAGTGACATGAGCTGACGTCATGGGATAGTATAAGACCCGAGGTGTTGTAAACTCTTTGTAAGTTCATTACCCCACTTGTAGCTCGGGTCGATCATGACTTCGAGCAGTAATAAATCACTCACTGTTTCTCTTAAGGACATAGGTTAGAGCCATTCTCCACCGAATAAAATGTAAATTCTTGCTTCTGTGATTTATCTGTCTGCTTGGTGAGTTTGCATTTGGTTCACTACTAACCAATCAAATTCACTAATGAGTGAGGTTTGTTCGCAGGGTTAATTTCCCATATTGCCATTGGAACGAAAAACAACCATAACAGGTGGTTGATAAAATAACTACATTTTCATTCAACCTTATAAATGGTTATGTCATTTCACATATTAGATTAATATATATATACTGAGAATGACATTGACCTTAAAGTAAATATTCATAGTCGTTGGTTTTCGAATATGGTCGAATTCCTATAACCCAGAAGACTAGCACATGTCGTATATTAGAATTAGAGTTCCAATGGTTTAATTCGATGTACCATGAGCAAGGGGATATCCTACAGACATGTGGGTATTCATTGGAGCGAATACTGAATAACTCACATGTGATTCATAATAGTTTGAAGTACACACAACCGTCAATAGGAATCTCCTCGAGTCGAGTAGCATATGTGATCTTTTGATTATATGATAGCATTAATTTTGTGTGTGATCCTCCACATTTTGATGCCATATATGTCAGAGACCTTTCATGGTCTGACCGTTAGATGTTCGTTGGGTATAAACCGATGCACTCGTTAATCAAGTGCGTATCAAGATATGATACCTAGGGTGGATCACATATATCAGAAATAGTGTTCTGATTAGTTGAAAAGAATCGTGGACATGTCGACATGAGATGTGCGCCTCGGAAACTTGACAGTGTAATCTATGTTTCCTAAGCACAACTCGGATAGCCTACGACGAAGGGATTGTTAAACATATGTGATGACCTCGACTTGTATAGTTCACAAAGGTCGTTCGAGTTCTTCAGAAATTTGGAGGTGGCCGAATTGCGTACATATAAGCTAGACTTATATGACGAACATGTCTGGACTTAGAGAGTCCCACAATATGAAGTGTGCTCATTGAGCACTTGGGTAACCAATAATTTTTGATAATAAATAATATTTGTTATTATAATTATCAATAAAAATAATTAAGTGTTATTGGATAACATTAATTATGTAATTTGACCCAATTAGATTAATTAGATTAATCCAAAATCACACAAGGGTTTTGTTATAATTTCATAAATATCTCTACCATTGCAGGATATTTTGGTAATTACAAATATATAATAATATGTGTATTTGGCTTGATTTAATTAGATTAAATTAAAGTGGTAGACATTGAACTAATCCAATTATTAAACTTTGTCCAGATTTAATTGGATTAAATCAAAGTGGTAGACAATGGTAATTAGTCACAACTAATTATGCATATTTGGACAAATTGAATTAAGCCCACCTAAAAGTTTATTAAGACTTTTTTTAATTAAAAATTGCATAAGTTTTGCTATAAAAGGCAAGCTTGAGCAAGTTTTTAATTAAGCTTGAGCGGGTTGTTAATTAAGCTTGAATGTGTTTTTAATTAAGCTTGAAATTAAGAAAGTTAAGCTTGTGAAAGCTAAAACAAGCAAGATTTAGAAATATTAGTTTAAGTAAAAGAAGTGTTTAGAGAAGCTTTGTAAGTTCTCTACAATATTTCAACAAGGAGAAATCAAGATTGGATCTTGGAATCAAGCTTGCTAGCATTAGAATCAAGATTGGATCTTGGAGTCAAGCTTGCTAACTTTGGAAGTTCTCTACAATATTTCAATAAGGAGAAGAAGATTGAATCTTGGAATCAAGCTTACTAGATAAGTTTGGTATTCTTTAAAGTTATGTTTTCATTAGTGATTTATTTCATTAATGAAGCATATAGTGATGTATTATATATTGGATACATAATAACATAGCTTGATGTTGAAAAATTATGTATGGATGCTTTGGAAGCATAAACACAATATGCTTGTGATTGAGTCAAAATATTCATGTTGGACATGTAATATTAAATTAGAGTTTGGAACTCTAGATGATAGCTTGGAGCTATGGCTACCATTCTAGAATCACTTGACTACCTTTGAGTGACCTAGAATTGTTCTTGAGTCACTTCATTGTGGAATTCTAATTTGGTTTGTGTTTTGGATTCAAAATATACGTATATACATATTTAGAATAAATTATGTTTTTTTTTTAAAATATTTGATATTTTGAAAAATATGATTTTGTTCTATAACATATGTTGATGTTGGTTTTGATGTTAAAAATTAATTTTGGGTGTTTGAAAATGTTTAGGGAAGGTTGGAATTAATTTGGATAAAAATCCCAATTTCACCAGCTCTCTGTTTCTAGAAAGCTGATGAATGAAAGCCTTAATGGAAAAAAAAAAGTGTTTAGCTCTCATAGTGCGGGCGCGCTGAAACTTACTTTCTTCTGTTTTTGAGTTTTCGGGCTCCGATTCAGCCTCCGTTTTTTGCTATACACTCGTAATGGAATACTGTTAATGTTCTACACATGTCCAAGGTCTCTAAACAAGATTTATGTGTGAATAATTCAAATAGAGTTGCGGAAATACTCACATTGGATGGATGAGAAATTTCAAAAAACTTTCTTTGATGTAGAAGCTCCAAGCTTAATATTTGAGTTCCAAACTCTTGGGTGAGTTTCTCTATCACCTTGAAATGACTCCCAAAGTGCTAGCTTTGATAAAAAATGAAGCAAAATTTAAATAATAATGCCTCGCAAAATTATTACGAAAGTCGCTTACGAATTAATTCCAAATTAATTTGTTCGCTTGAATTAAAATCCAATTTTAATTCCGAATTGAAATCCAATTTCAATTAATATATCCAATATATTATTTTAGCCCAAATAAATAAATTCAATAGAAAAATCCAATTTAACTATTAAATTTATTTAATCGATTAATTCCAAATTAATCGTGTTCTCTCTTCTAGACGAATTTAATCCCAGATAAATTCTTGCCGCAATTAATCCCATATTAATTTTCTCTCTCATAATTAATCCCAAATTAATTCCGTTTGAGTCAAATGTCATTGGTGAATCTTTGGGAAGCGACCTAAGAGATCACTGGATATGTTGGCAGTAAATACGGTTGTCAGACTATCCGACACGTGCGTACTGTTGGGGTTCAATCGGGGCAGCGCAGCGGAAGGACCGCGTTTCGAGCGAAATCGTAGTTTAAAATTTTTAAACTTAAAAATAAATTATTCAATATCAAATATTAATAATTCATTCATATTTCACATAAACTTATTTATTCGATATCATATAACGACGTAAATAATATAGAAACATTGCAAAACTTTTGCGAAAACGTTTTTCCGCAAAATAATAAAAAATATGTTTCCGGCCGAACCAACCGACCAATGCTCATGGGGACTGCCCAGGTCAGCCCCAAAAACATTTGGACAGTTCGTGGGATGTCCGAACAGTGCCCAGTTCACTGTTTGGGCAGCCGTTACCCGGTAACGCCGTTTTCACCGTTTTCGCGTATTTTCACTCCGAAATAATTTCCGATAAATATTTTTCTTGAGCAATTAAAATAAAATCATTTATTCTAATTACTCAATAAATAAAAACTGAATTTTTATCTGAAAAATCAGATTTATCATTAATTGCTATAAGACCCCTAAACTTTGCAAATTAATTAGTTTAGTCCTTAAATAAGCAATTACATATTTAATCGATTCCAAATCAATCCCAAAATAATTTTTAAAATTTTGCAACACAAACCAGAAACTTTCCAGAATTTCTGAAAATACCCAAAATGTTCCAGAATTTACGAAAACAACCCAGAATTTTAATTAATTACAATTTGTTCAAAACACATCAAGATCAAATCCAATCAATCCCAAATTTGACATACATCTAATGTACTTCATATTATAACATATATATGAAAAGCCCCAAAATTTGAATGGGTTAAGAACCCTAATTTCATAAATTACTCAAATTGGGCAATTTACATTAAATTGACAAAATTCAATACTTTAATCATTCAATACCATACCAATCAAGTCTCACCATCATGAAACAACTCAAGAAAAATTTTAGGTCATTTATGAATTGCTAAGCAACTCTAGAATGATAACTTTAATTTCAAATTAATTTATTAAACTTAATTACACTAATAAGCTTTATAAATCAATTATACATGCTAATTACATCCAACAAGCTTTAAACAAATTTAATTACAAACTCAAAAAGTAGAGACATAATCTTAACAGCACAATTTGAAGTTAAGAATATTTGAAACAATTTTCATGTTGAAGGAAATAAAGAAATACTTACTAATTTTTCAAAAAATGCTTAAACTTTTCCTTTTGTTTTCCTTTAAATGCTCTCCACTCTTCTTTGCAATTTTTGTTTCAAAAACTCATCTGAATGTGCGTGAGTTTTGCTCACTGGAAACTCATCACCCAAAAAAACAAAACCAATTTTGCCTTTTTATTTACGTAAATGCCAATTATCAAAACAAATAAAAATAACAATTATGTTAATTTGTTTAAATACCATTAGTCCACCTTTTCATTCACTTTAATAAAGCAAATAAATGTGTTTCAATGGCATTAAGCCATTTACAAACTTTAATAAAGCAAAATTATTACTTTAAGATATTTGAAATTTTAATTAATTAATTATTTAACAATTAAATAATTAAATAATGAATATAAATATCTCAAATATGTGTATTATATTTACATTAAATATCTCAAATACATATATTAATGATATATGCCAAATATCACAATTTGATATTTAATTAATGTATATTTAATAATATCAAATATTAAATACAAATACACATTAATTCGGAAATGACCGTCAAGTCCAGATTGCATGTATTTTTCGTTTAACCATTAAACGAGTTATAAATAATCCGTATTATTCATAACTATTGCCCTAGTGCTCTACGAGTATATCTCATTAGTGAGATACTCTAGATTCAGGTATATCCATCAGGAAATCCAATTTCGTGTCCATAATTCACCCATCCGTAAATTTTGATGACCACAGATAAACTCGCTGAATCATACAGGTCAAGGTCACTGCATACGTATAATCCCTCTGTCACATGTATCAGGATTATCCCAAAGATATAGATATAAACGTCAAATCTCTATAGGAATAATCTCGTGGACGTATCAATTAACAATCTCTAAATAACATTCAGAACTCATTTCTGAAGTATACTATGGCCATAGATTTAACAAATTTCTAATCATATAATGGACTACCTATGCCCTGTACACAGGACTGACGGATCCTATCTTGATACACACAAGATATCATGAGCATGAGTCCACACCCAACGAATAGGTAGAGATATGATCTTGATAAATCGGTGACGTGACTACCATCTAAGTGTGAAGGATAACTCATATATCCACAGTGGTATCTCAAGTCAAAGAATCACTATGCTACTCAACCCGAGAACATTCCTATTGATGTTGTTGTACCATCTATTAGGAAATCTTCAGTGAGTCGTTCAATGTTTATCAAATAAACACCTACACGTCTATACGAGTCTCCTCAAACTCATGGTTCATTGGGATAAACCATTGGAACTATTTCGATATACGACATGTAATGGTCTCAACAGATTTTACTAACCGACCAGTGTCAGTAAATCTTGATCAGGAACGTAATTTGAGGATAAACAACTTATAGTGACACTTCCCAATGTCAATTATAAACTATGTTGTAACTGTGCACTAAGTTGTAAATCCTAGGGTCTTTGCCTAATATATATATATATATATCACTAAACCGGATTTAGTTTTATTCTAATCAAAATTAGATCGAATACGTATATAAGAGATAAGAGGTGCCACCATTTAAATTAGTAATATTATGGAAAAATATATTGCTCGTATTCATGAATCGGACATAAATACAATCCGTATTGGCGCTCTGAGCACCAACCCTAACACGTACCCCGTACCACGTTCTCACCGATTTACAAGACATGGTTGACTTCTAGCAAAGCACTGTGCTTACCCAATTCTCCAGAAATATTCAACGAAGAATATATAATCTGTATCAGTAATAGTATACTAAGTATTGCGTAATACGATCCAGTATCGGATGTCACATGTTAGGCCTAGGGCTGGAATTGTGTCTGCCCCGTACGAAGCATATATCGGATCCCGCGTAACTAGTCTCTGGAATCAGATAATCATGACATAGTCATATTATCCTAATAGCTGCAGCATTTAAGAGTATTAGTTTCGTATCCTGCGTGATCATCATCTCAATATAACTGAAATGATACTCACATCTTGACATTACACCTAATACACTATGATTCTCATTAAACTCAGAAGAGGCGTACACAGAACCTGTTAAAGTTCTGGACGACCAAAACCAAAGTATACTGATTGTCGCAAGTATTAGCGATGCAAGTCTTAGGTTAAAGACCACATATACCTACCCTGATTCAGATTCCCATAGACACATAGTCATACTACCAATGAGACTCTGAAGGGTCTATCCAGAGCGAAGCTGTTCCCGATACAACGGCTAACAGAAACTCCTATCACACTTCCATAAGTATCCAATACTTAAATAATTGAGAACTATGTCGTTAAGCTTCAATAACGCGCACAAGTGTAATACTAGTCTATTCCGCATTATCGATGTCCAGACTCGATAATACTACAACTAGGGATATTTAATGAATAAACCATTCATGGATTAATATTGTCTCATATCTTATTAATCCGGTTTAACCATATGGACTTTTATCATTTATATATCCAAGTAATCCAATTACAAAATGATAAAATAGCAATTTCCTTTGCCACATAGTTAATTTGTACAAAAATACCATGTTCTTTACAAATAGTGATGTTATAGGTCATAATTGTCCAACAATCTCCCACTTGGCCTATAGCCAATCACTCAAGTGTCCAACACCTGAACTATGTACAGGTCGCTCAAACATTTGCTGAGAAGTAGCTTTCGTCAGCGAATCTGCAAGGTTATCATCTGGTGTGATCTTTTCGATCTTGACATCGCCATGATGTATGATCTCACGAATCAGATGAAACCATCAAAGTACATACTTGGATCATTGATGAGACCGTGGTTCCTTAGCCTGTGCTGTAGCCTAGCTCAGCTGCTAACAGAACTACTCATAATCTAATTATGAATTTATAGATCCAAAATGCTTCTTTTGTTGCGTCAGCCGTAACAATGTATTCCACTTCTGTTGTTGAATCGGTAACAGTATCTTGCTTGGAAGATTTCCAGCTCACTGTTCCGTTGTTAAAACAAAATATGTACCCTGATTGCGACTTACAGTCGTCTTTATCGGTTTGGAAACTTACATCGGTGAATCTAGTCACCTCAAGTTCTCCATCTCCATAAACTAAGAAAGCATCCTTAGTTTGTCTAAGATACTTAAGGATGTTCTTAACATCAATTCAGTGACCATTACCTGGATCGGCCTGATTGCGACTACATATGCTCAAAGTATATGAGACATCAGGTCGCGTACATGTCATGGCGTACATGATCGATCCGACTGCAGAAGCGAACGAGATCTGATTCATTAAATCTCTCTCATTTTGAGTTTTAGGACACATGTCCTTAGATAGAGAGACGCCATGTGACACCGGAAGCAGCCCCTTCTAGGACTGATCCATGTTGAATCTCTTTAACACTTTGTCAATGTACGAGCTTTGGGAGAGTCCAAGCAGCTTTCTGGATCTATCCCAGTAGATCCTTATTCCCATAATAAAGGTTGCCTCTCCCAAGTCTTTCATGGAGAATTTTAATGAAAGCCAAGCTTTCACCGATTGTAGCATGGGAATATCATTGCCTAAAATTAATACATCATCAACATATAGGACAATGAATGTCAGTGCGCTCCCACTAATCTTCTTATATACACAAGAATCATCTTCGTTTTAAATGAAACCATATTCTCTTATGATACCATCAAAACATTGGTTCCAAGAACGCGATGCTTGCTTCAATCCATAAGTGGATTGATTTAACTTGCAAACCTTGTTTGCATGTTTTGGCACGACAAAACCGTCAGGCTATTACATATAAACATCCTCCAAAAGATTTCCATTAAGGAAAGCGGTTTTGACGTCCATCTGCCATATTTCATAATCGAAATATGCAGCAATAGCAAGCATTATCCGAATGGATTTAATCATTGCAACAGGTGAAAATGTTTCGTCGTAATCGACACCATGTCGTTGACGATACCCTTTCGTTACAAGCCTAGCTTTGTACGTTTGTATTTTGCCATCCATGTCCGTCTTCCTCTTGAATACGCATTTACAACCAATAGGCTTAACGCCTTCTGGTGCATCAACCAGTCTCCAAACTTGGTTGGTATACATGGAATCCATTTCGGACTTCATGGTCTCTTACCATAAAGCGAAGTGGATACCTTATATCGCTTCTTCATACGTATCCGGTTCATTATCCTTAATAAGATTAATATATGCATGAGGTGAGATCAGAAACCCATACCACTCATCTTTTTTTCTGACTCTCTCCGACCTACGCAGTCCTTGTGTATTAGAAGATTGTGGAATAGTCGCATCCCTGATGAACTGTTCGTGTTCCGTGAGGGGGTCGGTGCCAGGAACCATATCACTCCGATTTTCATCGAGTTCTACTTTCCTCCCACTTATCACTGCATCTATGAATTCCTTTTCGAGGAAAACTGCATGAAGAGCAACAAATACCTTGTTCTCTTGTGGGTTGTAGAAGTAATATCCTTTGGTTTCCTTAGGATAACCTACAAATAGGTACTTATCCGATTTGGGTTCTAGTTTGGTACCATCCAAACGTTTAACATATGCCCAGCATCCCTAAATCCTCAGGAATGAGAAACCCGGTTTATTTGTTGTCCATATTTCTATGGAGTCTCTCCAAAAGACTTTGACGGAACCTTATTCAAAATAAGTATTGTACTGTTTAATGCATATCCCCATAAGGAAATTGGTAGCTCAGTGCGACTCATCATTGACCTTACCATGTCCAACAAAGTTTGGTTTCTCCGTTCGGACACACCGTTCAATTAAGGTGTTCCAGGAGGAGTCCACTGTGAAAGAATACCATATTATTTTAAGTAATCCAGAAAACCATTGCTTAAGTATTCTCCACCACGGTTCGACCGTAATGTTTTAATACTTTTATCGGTCTGTTTTTCTACTCTGTGTCGAAACTCTTTGAATTTTTCAAAAGTTTCCGACTTGTGTGTCATAAGATACACATAAGCATAACGTGATGCATCATCCGTAAAGGTTCTGAAGTATTCAAATCCACCTATAGCCTGGCTAGACATGGGCCCACATACGTCACTATGAACGAGGGCTAACAGCCCGGTGGCACGTACACCATTACCACTAAAAGGTGTTTTAGGAATTTTTCCTAATAAATAGGATTCACAGACATCATATGAATCAGGATCAAATTCTTCCAAGTATTCATTCTTCGAAAGAGTGGATATACGAGTCTTGTTAATGTGTCCCAGACAACAATGCCACAAATAACACTAATCAGAATTACTCAATTTGAGCCTTTTTTCTCATGTTATATATTTAAGATTCATTTATATTCAAAATATAAAGACCATTATTAACATCTGCTATACATATCAAAATGTCATCTTTATATACAAAACACCCAGTGTTTTGGAATACAAAGGTATACCCGCATCGGGTTAAACTAGATACAGAGATGATGTTTCTAGTCAAACTAGGTACAAAATAATAGTCACATAATATAATTACATGCCCCGAGTGTAGGTTCAAAGCATAGGTCCCAACAGCTAAAACAGCGACTCTCGTCCATTTCCAACTCGTAGGTCGATCTCACCTGAAGTCAGTCTCCTGCTAATCTGCAGATCCTGCACATTAGTACATATGTCAGTACCACATCCAGAATCAAAAATCCAATTTTTAAAACCAGCAGTGGACATGATTATAACAAACATACCTTAAGCCGGAGCCTTGCCCGCCTTCATTTCCTTCATGTATGCCTTGTACTCACGGAAGTCACGCTTCCAGTGACCCCGTTTTCCACAGTGTAGGCAAACATCTTGGGATATGTCCTTAGTCTTCTCAGAAGACTGTGATGATTTGGCCTTGCCCTTTTTCTTCTTTTTCTTCACACCCCCAGAAGCCTTGTCTTCTCAGAAGACTGTGATGATTTGGCCTTTCCCTTTTTCTTCTTTTTCTTCACACCCTCAGAAGCCTTCGGCCAAGCCTTGGCCTTCTGGGATGTCGAAGTAAGATGCACCTCACGCTTCTTGCCCTTAAGAAGCTATGGCTCTGCCTTTTTTAGCATCGCCATCAACTCTCCAAGAGTTTTCTATTGGTTTATCATGTTGTAGTTCATGATGAACCCGCCCCAGCAGTCGGGCAGAGACTGTAAGATCAAATCTATAGAAGTCTCGGCCTCGAAGGTTATGCCTAACTGACCTAGATGTTCGATGTCAACAATCATCTGCGACACATAGTGCTCGACAGATGTACCCTCTGACATACGCGAGCGAAAGAGCTTCTTTTACAATTCATACTTCTGAGATCTAAGATTAGATCTGTGAAGATCCTTCAATTTCAACATCATGTTATAAGGATCCAATCCTTTGTTTTGTCAACGAAATTGAGGTGTCAATACGGAAAGCATGACAAATTGAGCGGTAAAGTTATCATCTCGATAAGTCTTCTAAAGCTCATGATCAACTGGTCGCTCAAGTCCGGGCTCAGGCCCGAGAGGTCTCTCTATAACATAGAGTAACTTCTCAGATACCAGGACTATCTTGAGATTCATTTTCCAATCTGGAAAATTGGAACCATTAAAGATATTCTCGCCTATGATTATGTCCCTAACGCTAATCTTTCCAGCCATCTCGATTGCAATAGTCCAACTATTCAATCAACAATATCAGGTACACTCAAAATGTAATGGTTACTATAGTCCAACTATATAACCAACTACAAGTAGAGTAGTGTCTTGTATAGTCTAACTGTTCAAAGAAAGCAATAAAAGATATTAGTCCAACTAATATATATATAACGTGATATAATAATAAAAGAGCGTGTGTAAGCAAATATTAAACGAAATTGCAAATTTAATACTGGCCTCCCACTAATTTTCGGTGAGCCTCTAATCCTCTGTTGAGTACTCGGGAAACCCAGTTTCCTAGTGGGCTAGGATCCCGTTAAATAACACACAACCTTGACTTTGGCCAACAAGTTGTATGGAACTTAACTAGGTAGATCTCTAAGATCAATTGGATCTCATCCAATTCCTAGATTTAGTAGGTGGACCTCCAAGTCCAAAACATATATCCAATATATTTCCTAACCTTTTCCTCTGAATCAACTAGGCCTTGGCTTTGGCTCAAAAAACGTAATGATTCCAGTTAAGCGCGACCCATTGACAGTGAGAAAGCTTCGTAATCCACGTCGATGTACAGAAGTGACATTGACTTTGGCCAACAAGTCACAACTGCCCAAGACATGCTATGTATAACAAAGCTTTCATGGTTCAAACACATCCGCGATGGACAATGATCTTGACTTTGGCCAACAAATCAAAGCCAATCTTGGATCTTGAGAGAGAACCACTCAATGGAAGGAAAACGCTTAATATTAAAGTGCGGGTTTTTTTTCGCGTAAATTGGCAACCAATTTATTATCTTTGATTAGGTCTCATCATACACCCTTAAACATGCATTCTAAAAGGATAATAAGGCGCGATAAATTAATAATGATATGCGGATGGATATATAATACAATTTGTTCCTAGAACAAATCTCTCTCTTTCCTCTCTCCCGCTAGCACTTTACATTCTTCTACCCAATTACATAATACATAAAGAAACCTCATTTACATTGAGGGGAATTGGTGAGAAGAGAAATACAAAGAGATAAGAAGGTGAAAGGCTGGACACGCAGGTCCAATTTAAATAAATACTATATTTACAATAATTTCCAAAATTGCCCCCACCCAACTAATATCCATCTGATATACATTATTCATGCAAATACATCCAAGTATTCACACAAAGCATGCTGTCAATCAATCTAATCCAATTAATTAATCTTTGATTAATGACCATCCAATATTCATACAACGATTTGATTTGCGCGAGTCCAACTCATTTAAGAATAAATACTCAAAGTATGTATTCTTGAATTATATCGAACTATAATTTTAAATCCAATTTAAATTGTATCCAATACTAATTCATGTTTAATTCCAAATTAAACAATTACACATATTCTAGTGCCTTTTAGACTTGGATTCCAAATCCAATCCAATTGGGTCTCAAAGGCCCAAATAGCATCCAATGCCAATTCAATTAAAGTCCAATGGGCTTTTAATTAATTCTTTAGGCATGGGCTTTGGCTATTATGGATCAAACCTAAAATGCCAAGGCCCAATTAGGAATCACCATATGCCAAAAATCAATTTTGGCCCATTAGGCCCAATTAAATTTTTAAAGGCCCAAAAGTTATATTTGGATTCTATGGAAATGGTTTTAGGCCCAATTGGATCCAACCCAATTCTCCAAAACCATACTTGGCCCAACCAAGCCCGTTAGACCAAATACAACAAATTAAATTAATACATTATTCTAAATATCATATTAATATAATTAAAGTGTAATTAACACAATTAATCAATCAATCTAATGTTTCCAAAACACAAATTAATCCAATTAATCATGCTCAATTATTCCAATTCATGTCCAAAATAAATTGAAGCAAAATCAATTCTACAACATGCTTCAACTCACGGCAATTGCAATAAATAATACCCAATTTTTGATTTCAATCCAATTAAATCAACAATCAATATTCATTTCATGCATTTAACATATCCAATTGTCAAATTTCAAAAAATCACCATGAGCACTCCTAGGGTTATGTTCGGCCATGATGGAATTTTTGGAAAAATTAATCTAATCAATTTTTTTTTACAAATCCAATGATGCACAACCCTTAGTTATCATCATCTAATCACACCCAAACAACCAATTTGGAAAAATACATGCTCCAAGCAAAATTCCCAAATTAAAGTGTATAAACCCTAGATTTTAAATCAAGTTTAGATAGGCTCTAATACCATTGTTAGTGTGCTACACATGCCCAAGGTCTCTAAACAAGATTTATGTTTGAATATTTCAAGTAGAGTTGCGGAAATACTCACATTGAACGGATGAGAAATTTCAAAAACTTTCTTTAATGTAGAAGCTCCAAGCTTAGTATTTGAGTTCCAAACTTATGGGTGAGTTTCCCTATCACCTTGAAATGACTCCCAAAGTGCTAGATTTGATAAAAAATGAAGCCAAATTTTCCACCTCCAAGGTTAGAGAATTCAGAAATGAGAGAGAGTAGGAAGATAGTGAATAATGTATTTTTTGTTTTCCAAAAACTAATACCAAAGTTGACTTCCAAAATTGGTGTAATAAAAAAAATTCATTAAATGTAAGCCAACTACTCACATCAAGCTTATGACACTTGATGTAAGTTGTGGATCCCACCACAATAAATTCCAAATTTAAGTTAGCTTACACAACACACTTTGGGCCCGGGTTCCTTTAATCCGATTAAACAAATTTTCCGTCGCAAAATAATTAAATCCAATTTAATTAAATAATAATACCTCGCAAAATTATTACGAAAATCGCTTACGAATTAGTTCCAAATTAATTTGTTCGCTTGAATTAAAATCCAATTTTAATTCTGAATTGAAATCCAATTTCAATTAATATATCCAATATATTATTTTAGCCCAAGTAAATAAATTAAATAGAAAAATCTAATTTAACTATTAAATTTATTTAATCGATTAATTCCAAATTAATTGCGTTCTTTCTTCTAGACGAATTTAATCCCAGATAAATTTTTGCCGCAATTAATCCCATATTAATTTTCTCTCTCATAATTAATCCCATATTAATTCTGTTTGAGTCAAATGTCATTGGTGAATCTTTGGGAAGCGACCTAAGAGATCATTGGATATGTTGGCAGTAAATACGGTTGTCGGACTATCCGACACGTGCGTACCCTGTACCACGTTCTCACCGATTTACAAGACATGGTTGGCTTCTAGCAAAGCACCGTGCCTACCTAATTCTCCAGAAATTTTCAACGAAGAATATATAATCTGTATCAGCCGTAGTATACTAAGTATTTCGTAATACGATCTAGTATCGGATATCACATGCTAGGCCTATGGCTGGAATTGTGTTCGCCTCATACAAAGCATATATCGGATCCCGCATAACTAGTCTCTGTAATCAGATAATCTTTACCTAGTCATATTATCCCGATAGCTGCAGCATTTAAGAGTACTAGTTCCGTAGCTTGCGTGATCATCATCTCCATATGACTGAAGTGATACTCCCATCTTGACATCACACCCAATATACTACGATTCTCAATAAACCCAGAAGAGGCGTATACAGAACCTGTTAAAGCTCTGGATGACCAAAACTAAAGTATACTGATTGTCACAAGTATTAGCGATGCAAGTCTCAGGTTAAAGACCACATACACCTACCCTGATTCGGATTCAAATAGACATATAGTCATACTACCAATAGGACTCCGAGGGGTCTATCTAGAGCAAAGTTGTTCCTGGTCCAACGGCTAACAGAACCTCATATCACACTTGTATAAATATCCAATACTTAAATAAATGAGAACTATGTCGTTAAGCTTCCATAAAGCGCACAAGTGTAATACTAGTCTATTCTGCATTATCGATGTCTAGTCTCGATAATACTACAACTAGGGATATTTAATGATTAAACCGTTCGTGGATTAATACTGTCTCATATCTTATTAATCTGGTTTAACCATATGGACTTTTCTCATTTATATATCCAAGTAATCCAATTACAAACTAATAAAATAGCAATTTCCTTTGTCACATAGTTAATTTGTACAAAAACACCATGTTCTTTATAAATAGTGATGCTATGGGTCATAATTGTCCAACAAATATAGTATCCTATTAAAATATATAAAAATAAACCCATATTTGATATCCATGGGTTAGACTCATTTTCACTGCGTGGGATACCGATCCGACCTTAGAGGTCCCACATCTGCCCCAATAGTCGTCTATGAGGATCTAGTATGAAAATTAATAAACACATTAAGACGATGGCAACAAATGAAAACCATAGAGCTTTGGAGACTTCAATAGCGGAGTTGATGGAAAAGATGAAAGAGAAATTGTGGTTGGAAATGGAGAATGCATGAAAAGAAAAGGAGAAAACACATGCCATTATTTTAGATAGCTCGGGAAGCACAAAATAAAGGGCTGCTGACAGAGCCTAATCCGAGAAGAGGGATAACATGGCGTATTGCTCCTATCAAAATACAATGGGACATGCCACTAAGACCTGTAGATACCTCCAAGAATTCATCGACCACGATGTCATTAGGGTGATGCAGTGCCGATAATAGAGGTCAAAAGGTCGGATGCCTATCACTTGGAGCAGTTGGATGACACCCGACTCAGAAAGCAATAGAACTTGGAGGTTTAACGGAAGCCATGTCGATAGAGCCTCTCTTGAAATAACCCACAAAAATTTGTAAGATGTGCCGTAAATCTTTGAAGCGCAAGTATAATTTTTCGATTCTTTATAAATTGCTCGCACTTTTACACGCATGTTATTTATTTAAACGAAAAGACTTGCATGGTATTTCTTGAAAATACCCATAATCGGTATAGACAAAAGGTGTAAAATAATGTGTGGAAAGTGCGCACCAGTGTCGAACACCAGCCTTAGTGTCATTATCAAACACCCCACGTCGGAATGTTAGTACCCGATATTTTGTAACTTCGAAGACTGAAGACATTGAAGACCTGCATAGCATTTGGCACCTCAGGTATCCATAGAATCCTCGGTGAGAGGGTCGGCTCCGCGTTTGGTGCCCCAATGTAACAATAACATGTAGGGATTGAAGATAGTTTGAGGTGCTACGATAGCCTCGGGCTTGCATAGCATGGTGATCGATATTTCCCCCATGGCGTTTGCCGCCTATAGAGTGAATTGGAGGTGCATTGCACGGGCAAGGCCCACGAGCCTCCGTGGTGTTTGAAGCCTCGGTATTTTCCTAGCATGAGGAGGGATAATGCCCCATGGCAATGGAAATCCCTTTTTCGAATCTGTAGAAGCATATCATAGAGAAGGCTAGAAGGCCTCCATGGTATTTACAGACTCAGAGCCTACCTAACATGAGGGGAAATTCCCTAATAGCGTTGGCTGCCCCTGATCCGTAGCTCAGTTCACCGAGACGTTTAGAATATTAGGTCCAAAATTATTATTTTGGGTAACATTGGCAGGACTCTATCTCGGTTATCTTGATGTCTTTGGGTTGGTGCGGTGTGCTGATGAGCAGAAAATATATCATTATTTATCGCCCATTTTACTTAATATTTTGTATAGTTTCTCGAGTTTTATGAATGTTTTGATGTGTTTTAGTTTATTTTACAGATAAAATAAAATTGGGACTTAATGGAATCAATCAGAATGAAATGTGGAACAAATAAGGGCTAAAATTGGACTTGACATTTTGATTTTGGAGATTGGAAACTTGAAATGGCGTTTTAATGAAGTACAAATTCGGAAATTCCAACTTTGCGCAATTGTCATATTTTGGCCATAACCTTTTACTCCAATATCGGAGTAAGGTGATTCAAGTTTCAAATTAAAGAAGACTCAAAGATCTACAACTTTGAAGTTTATAATAATTTTGCATTCTGAAGTTTCCATTACCAAAATTGATAAAACATCTGGTAGTGTGTTATGTGTAATTATTAAAGTCATTTTCAAAATAAAAAAATAAAAAAATAAAAAATGAAAATTGTCAAACTTCTACCAAACAAGCTTGCATGTTTGGTGGAGGATTCGGTGCCATGTTTGATGGAGCAATTGGTGGAGAAATTGGTGGAAGCCTTTAGATTTGCCTATAAATACCAAGCTAAACTTTGTAAATTTTTTCATGCTTTCTTTGAAGGAATTTCTCCATGAAAACTTAAAGGAAAATGTCTTTTATTTTTAATTAAATTTTCTTGTATTTTCTTTTTATTTAATTAATAAAATTTTGTGTGTTTTCATTTACAGCATGAGCAGGTAATCTCATTCTGCTGGGATGAAAATGTGAGACTTTTAATATAATAAATCAGATTAATCTCTCTTATTTTAATTAAAATTTGGATTAATTAGTTACCGCCTATATGATCGATTTAGGTGACAACCTTATTTACCACCTATATGGTCGGTTTTACATTTCAGACGTAGTTTCCGCCTATATGGTAAACAACCATAAATTAATAGCTTAAGTATGAAGTCACCATCCAATCAAACAACCAATCTATTAGATACTCGTAAACATTTGGCTTCATAAATTAATAGCTTAGGTATTAAGTCCTCGTGAGATCGATACATTTTATACTACTTGATAGATACGTGCGCTTGCGTTATACTAGGTGATCACGCCGATCAAGTTTTTGGCGCCGTTTCCGGGGACTTATTTATCTCTTACTATTAATTTTTGGGTTAGATACATTTACTTGTGTCTAATTTTTTTTTTTTCTGTTTTCTTGTGTTTTAGGTTCTCAAACACTACATGAGACAAACCATAAGCTTTGAAATCCGTCCGCTTGACCCAAAAATTGAAAGAACTATCAGACAGTTGAGAAGGGAAAGGCGAGAAGGCCAAGAAGCAATCATCAACATGGAACTTGAACCTTGGAAGTTGCACCACCAATTCCTATTCAATACATAACTATTATGGTGGTTGACAACTTCATTTCTTGTATTGTACTTCCTCTCTTACCAGTAAATGCGTGTGACATCAAAACATGCATTCAGATGATACAACAGTCAGTTCAATTTGGAGGGAATGCAACTGAAGATCCTAATGCCCACATCAGCAACTTCCTGGAAGTTTACGGCACTTTCAATTACAACCGAGTAACTGAAGAAGTAATAAGACTGCGTGTTTTCCCATATTCCTTGAAAGACAGAGCTAAGGCTTGGCTACATTCACTACCAGCAGGTTCCATAACAACTTGGAACACTCTAGCCACCAAATTCCTTGCAAAGTACTATCCACCAGCCAGAACTGCAAATCTGAGGAATGACATCACATCATTTGTGCAACATGACTCGGAATGTCTCTACAAAGCTTGGGAAAGATACAAGGAGTTACTCTGAAAATGTCATCACCATGAGATAGCAAAGTGTCTACAAGTCCAAAACTTCTACAATGGACTTTCTGGATTAATGAGAAACACAATTGATGCTTCTGCTGGAGGAGCTTTAATGGAAAAAATAGAAGATCATGCCTGAGACCTAATTAAAGAAATGGCCAACAATAATTCTTTGTGGCCAACAAAAAGGAGCATGATCTAACAAATCACATGAATTTATGAAGTTAAAGCCAACACAGTAGTGAATGCCAAGCTGGATCAGATATGCAAATTCATGGAAACTCTTAGCATGCAAGGCAATATTTGATCCACAAGTTCACCATATGGAGGACCACCAGAGTCAGAATCATTCAACCAACATGATGAGACAGTGAATTATGTCAACAATTTCAACAGACAGGGAAAGAATCCATATTCCAACACCTACAACCCAGTTGGAGGAATCACCCCAATTTCGCATGGAGCAACAATTCAAGGCAAATGAACAATCCACCAACCGGATTACAACAGCAGAACAAAGGCCAGAAGCATGAAAAAGAACTAGGAATAGTGGAAGTGCTAACTCAGTTAAAAAAATATGATGCTATATTTCAAAGCCAATCAGCTTTTATAAATGCACTGGAAAATCAAATTGGACAACTTGCCAATGCTTAGAGTTACAGACCGCCCCAGGTAAACTTCCTAGCAACACAGAACAAAATCCAAGGAACATAGGGAATGAGCAATGTCAAGCCATTACTTTGAAAAGCGGTACTAAAATCAACAAAGATGTTGGAGTCAAGGTATCCACTGAGGAAGTTCCAAAAGAAAGCATCGAAACAGAGCCACAGATGGAGGAAAAATAAGCAAAGGAAAAAGATCGAGAAAGATTCACTCAACCTCCATCTTTTCCATAACGTCTCCAGAAAAACAAACTGGACAAGCAATTTGCTCGATTCTTGGAGGTCTTCAAAAAGCTGCATATCAACATTCCATTTGCAGAAGTATTGGAACAAATGCCCAGCTATGTCAAATTCATGAAAGACATTCTATCACGAAAGTGGAGATGAGGAGATTACGAGACAATAGCATTGACAAAAGAATGCAGTGCCATCATTCAGAGGAAACTTCCCCCAAAGTTGAAAGATCCTGGCAGTTTCACCATCCACATGCACCATAGGAGAACATTACATCGGTAAAGCTTTGTGTGATTTAGGTGCTAGTGTTTATTTGATGCCTTTTTGATCTACAGGAAACTGCATATTGGAGAAGCAATGCCCACCTCAGTCTCTCTGCAACTTGCTGATAGAACACTCGTATTTTCGAGAGGTGTAGTTGAAGATGTACTGGTCAAAGTCGACAAACTCATTCTCCCAGCAGATTTCATTATCCTTGACATGGAAGAAGATAAAGATGTACATATCATCATCGGGAGACCATTATTGGCTACAGGTCGAACAGTTATTGATGTACAAAAATGAGAACTAACCATGAAAGTGTAGGACCAAGAAGTTACATTCAATGTTTTCAAAGCCATGAAATTCCTAAGTGATGAAAAGGAAGAGGAATGTTTCAGAATTAATGTTGTAGATAGTATCATCCAGAATACTGATGCAATGTAACTTTCCACGGATAAACTTGAAGCTTTCATCACCAACATGACTGACAGTGAGCTAGAGATGAAATTCTGGAATGTATCAACTATCTTGATAGACCATTTAGCTTCAAATCGACACCACATGTGGAAAGTTTGGAATTACAAAAAAAAGAGTGAATCAAGCCCTTGATTGAAGAACCACCATAGCTAGACTTGAAGCTACTTCTGAGCCATCTCAGGTATGCATTTTTAGGAAACTCTTCTGATTTACCTGTGATTATTTCTTCGTCGCTAATATTGGAGCAGGAAGAAAAGTTGCTGAGAGTGTTACGAGAACAAGAAAGCCATTGGCTGGACTATAGCAGACATTCGAGGCATTAGTCCATCATTTTTCATACATAAAATTCTGATGAACGACGAATACAAAGCCACAGTGGAGCATCAACGGAGACTAAATCCAATCATGAAGGAGGAAGAAATTATCAAATGGTTGGATGCCGGCATCATTTATCCCATCTTTGACAGCACGTGGGTGAGTCATATGCAATGTGTGCCAAAGAAATGAGGAATTATTGTAGTCACAAATGAAAAGAACGAGTTGATTCCAACAAGAACGGTGACTGGATGGAGATTATGCATGGACTACAGGAAGTTGAGCAAAGCAACAAGGAAAGATAATTTCCTGCTACCATTCATTGATCAGATGATAGACAGATTGGCTGGACATGAGTTCTATTACATGTCTGTATGGTACTTTTGCTTTCCGTAGGATGCCATTTGGATTATATAATACTCATACTACATTTCGACGTTGCATGATGGCCATCTTCTCAGACATGCTGGAACAAAGTATGGAGGTTTTCATGGATGATTTTTCTGTGTTTGGAGATTAGTT